>BMAO01003834.1:0-70000 GCA_019973975.1 Trichonephila clavata | reverse complement strand
TACTGTATTGTCATCCAAAATAAGCGTGTATATAAAATTTCAGCTTATAATTGTGTTTTTTAAAATGCATTTTATAAACGATTGAAAATTTGAACAAGATACACAAATATAGAGAAAGCTAATAGTATATATATATATAGGAATTAAAAGAGTACAAAAATTCCATGCAAGAATCTTATAAATAAATAGTTAAAAGCACATAATTACAATCTATAGTGAATTAGATTAATACTTGTATGTATAAAGAAAAAAACATTTAATGCTCAATCAAGTTAGATTTCAAAGAACGGACCATTCCCTTTTTAAAATGGCCTTGGGCTGACCGCCCTTCGTGCTATTTTGATGTAAAGTCCCCCGTGGATATGATCTAGTTTACCTGTGCTTAAATTAATTCCACAGTCATAAGCGAAATTTTTCTCTCCCGGTCTAGCAAAAGGAACTTTCAAAGTTTTCATTTCTTGTTGACGAAAAATTGCATTTTTATAACACAGCATGTCGCCCATCCGGTATAGCGGTTAGCGACGCTGACTGCCGTGCAGTAGAGCCTGGGTTCGAATCCCGAAGAAGGCATGAATATTTGTAAATGTATACAACCTTCGCGGCAAAAAAAAATGGGGGTACTCTAAATAGCCATCGAGCCACAAGTCCTCGGTTTATGGAAGGGGAAGAGGTGAGAGAGGCCCCTGACCACCCCTAAAGTGTTCTCTCTCAAAATTGGGGTGGAATCGTAGCCATTGACTTAGCTACCAATGAGCCAGGTGGTGACACGCCCCGGGGCCCTCAAGCTCAGGGGGCCTTCGGATTCTGACCACCAAGCAAGCTACGATAATTTCTCCGACATTTAAAATATAAATATAAAATGTTTCAATACAACTATAATCATAGCAACTCAGTTGAAAATAATTTAGAACTCGTAAGGAATTCCCCTAAAAAATTTTCCATTGTTAGTAGGCAAGTGTAACCTTCATATAATAAACCTTTTATTTTTGTTTTATTTCCTAATACGTATGTTATAATTTGTAATCTTGTTCGTTACTGTTTAATATTTTATAATTTATTACGTTACTTCTCATCTTCCGGTTCCGGCAGTTCCTCAACTCTTCACAGCTGTTCCGGATGAGGTCTGTGACGTGGTGTCAAATCGAAAATGGGCGATCACTAAAGCTCACACAAGAAAACCCATATACATAAATATAGGTAATGTTAAGCTTTAATTTCCTAATGTTCTGAAGAGGACGGTAAAAAGTTGATGTTAAGGTAGCTTTGTATGTCTAAAATATTCATGTATTTTTACCTTTTTACTTGATAAAACTCAACCATAATAGGGCTCTCTTTTTGTTTTTGCACCGGGGTCTGTGGATACCTAGATACGCCACTGATCGTAGCCAAAACGTAGTGTCACCTGTATGGTGCTCAAAGCTACGGCTAACGACAGACGTACATTTAGCCCTTTGCCACGATGAATTTCATGGGCTTCAATCTGACAACGTCAGACAGGTGGTAACAAGAACAGAACATATCGTTCAGTTTTTGTCTTGCTCTCTTTCCAGATTATTACTAAATTCTTAAATACCATTAATCTAAGAACAAACACAATAAATCAAATAATATTTGACAGATACGATTGCACACTTCCTTACAAAAACAATTAATCATGAATTCCGGCAAAATCGATTACAAAACGAGCATAATCCACAAAAGCGAGCAATAACGAAAGAATGCCAATAGGTAAGAACCATTCATTCAAAAGCCTCCAGCCACGCTTCCCACACAATCTTATACTTAAAGGTCAGTAGAGGAAAGGCGAGGTATTTCCCACTCTTTTTATTTTAATTTTGGCTTTCTCCTACAATAAATGTCGCAGGGAGAGTGCTTTGTTCTTAATGGAGAGTTGACGGAACTAGTCAGAACCACAAAGCAAAAAGTTGGAATGTAATGACGCAAGTTCGTCAAATTATTTCCGCAATTTAATTTGAAACTGCACTGAAACAATGAAATGTTTTTCATGGGAAAAATACCCGATAGAATAAGATTTTAAAGCAGATTAATTTCAAATGCTGTGCAATTCGGAACTGAAAAAAAATATTACTGGACAATATATGAAGCAGCAGCGACGAAACAAAATACAGTTTTACAAAATATTGTTATACCGTTTACCATTTGTACCGATGCATGAAGAAGAAAAGACACAGACTCCCTCATTCATTCATAGTAAAATCTCCGAAATTATTAGGCCTACAGATATGACATTTTGCAGGTATGTTTCTTTTGATGAGTAGAGATCCGTTAAAACGTGTTTTGTAGAAATTAACACCCAAGGGTAGTTAGGGGACTTTAAAGATACTTCCGTTTTACAATTTGTACCATCCTTTTCAAATCAAGAATTTTTTTTAATGCAATCGAAAACTGAATATGCTAGGATTTAAATATCAATAACTTAAAAACAATATATGCAACATCATGAAACATGCAATGAAGAAGGCGACAGTAACAGCTAGTTTTTTAATAAATAAATAAAATGTATATTAATATCCAAAAGAAATTGAGATTCAATTCAACAGTTATGCAGTACAGACCTATCAAATCTATTGATAATAAAAATGTACTTTGATAAAAACACAATTTTAAAAAAAAATCTCATAATTTGTAAAGGCTTATATTTATAAGCGAGTTAACTTTCATTAGCAGATATTTTTTTTAAAAAAATATTTTATTTTTGATACTTGTGTAAAGTATAATTCAGGAGTGTATCCAATCTTATAGCTTCCCTGGTTCGATGGAAATAATTGCCTTTCTCCAGAACAACATCCGATATTTTAAAAATAGCTGCATGCAAATGTTCGTATTTTTAAAATAGTAACATAAATAAACCATGGTAACGAAGTGAAAGATATTTTTTTTTGAAAGATACATAATACATTCAGTGGCGCACACAAGGGTCTCGGTCCAGGGGCTCGGGTCCAGACCCCCAAAGCACTTAATTTTTTTTCGATTGATTATAATCCTATGTATATAGTACATAAAATTCAATTAACTATTCGTTATTAATAATTAATTTTTTATTAAAGTTAATTATATAATTAATAATTAATTTTTCACTGTTTTTTTGTTCCAGGGAAATTGACAAAATCAAGAGAATATGTTGGGCGGCGTATTGGAACATGATACGAGAATGGTGGACTCTCGACCCTGGACCCCTCCCCTTGAAAAATTCCTGTGTGCGCCCCTGAATACATTGATTAATTGTTTCCTGGCATAGTATTAAAAACAACACTGAAGCTATTGACGACGGACCTCGTAATTTTGAACAATTGTCAAGTGACCAGGACGACACCTACAGGGTAACAATTATTGAACTTTTCGAAATAAAACACAAATAAGTTAAACTACGGCATGTACACACTTTATTTAACTATGTGAACATCACTACCAGTAGCGTAATGGATAACATTTGCCCCCTGCAAAGTCAGGTTTTGAGCCCCAAGCCAGATCTTACAAAGGGTTTAGTCAGACTCCCCCCCCCCCGGAATGTGAGGGTTGCGGGGATGTACGTTACGCCACTGTTCACTACAGATATTCGAATTTAGGTTATGACAAGTTCGGTATGCTTGGCATCATTGGCGATGATGTGATGCAGACAACCCGCTGAAGTGTCGGGACACATCGATGATCTCCTGAATGGCTGTTTTAAGCTCATCAATGGTTTAGGGGTTATAGCTGTATACCTTATACAGCAATAACCCCAACCTTGCTGAATACCCACAAAAATATAGCCATACTCTTTCAGATCCGGAGAATATGGCGGTTAATCGAGGCCCATGCCAATGGCCTCTGGGTACCTCAGGACCAGAATACGATCCCAAAAGTGCTCTACTCCAGGACATCAAACACTCTCCTGCTTCGATGGGATCGAGCTCCGTCTTGCGTGAACTACATCTTGTCGAAATCAGGGCACGGCCGTTTTTAACCTCACCGGCGCCCCAGGCACTTTAAATTGTTACGCCCCCGCCCCTCACAATAGCACTTCCCCTCCTTCAGTGTTTTTACCTTGTAAGATTTGGTTCGGGGGGGGGGGATTTTCCCTTTACTCTATCTCTTTTATTCATGTTTGCTCTTTTTGAAGAGTTTTTCCATTATCCACCACCTATGGACCCACCGTGTCCTGGACTGGCAACTGACAGCCGTAAGGAAAGGGTAGCGACATGCTTTTGCCACTCTTGTTCATTCCTTACCTTACGGCATCATCCTTTCTTTTTTTTTTTTGTAAATTAGTACAGTAAATGAATGAAATTGTTTGCAATTGCAATATAGAGTACACCTTATTGCATGAAATGTTTTCAACTTGTTTATTCTCATCTATTTCTTCGCTTATTCGTTTTACTGTATTTTACTTTTAGATATCCTTATTCCTTGTTGAGTCACTCTGTCATTGTACTTGTACAACAAAGTTTTTCTCTGAGTTTTGGTCATTGCAAAACCGCTAATGACGTAATTGTAATCAATATCTATTGTAACATTTTGAAAGCATAGCACTATAAACTGTTAAGCATTTATTTTTTCTTACATCTCATTGCAGTGTTTACTCTCTTAAGGGCAGAAATAATTCTTTCATGATTCGTTAGGCGGTGGGACGTTCGTTGTAATTTCAATATTTTCTCTTTTTTTGCCCTCCAATTTCTTGCGCCCCCAAATCCTTTGCACCCTAGGTATCTACCTAACGTGCCTAAGCGGAAAGGCGGGCCTGAATCAGGGGCACCTTGGGTAATGTAGGGGATGAAATCATTTCCCAAAACCTTCACGTACCGTTCAGTATTCACCGTGCCGTCAACTAAAATCACACCGATTATTCCGTAACTGGACTGATAAGTTGGCCCCACCACGACCAAAGAGAGGACTTTGAGCATGGTCATATTTAACGTGTATCAGCTCCTCTACAAAGCATGTCTTTAAGTGACACCAAGATTAGAACCCATCACATGGGAAAAATGCCACGGGTCGACGACCATGAACGTTCGGCTATTGCAACCCCTTGGAAATGCCACTAAAAAGAGTAATTCAATTTCAAGTTGAAATATCAGATTTGTACAATTTGAAAAGTAACAGGCAAGCAAATCGATTGAAAATGCCAAGATTCATCCTTAAATTCTGGTACAAATTTTGCTTTAGAATTGAAAAAAGTTTTCTTTTCTTAAGTCATGAAATATTTTCAACATTCGATTTCAACAATATTGCTTCCAAAAAACAAAACAAAAAATTGGCGCGCTATTAGTTAAATCCAGAATTAATCTTGTGGCAAGTTTAAATAAAACATACCAACTTGCCCACTGCACATTCATAAAGTAGCAAATTATTTGAAAATTATTTTGAATATTACATTGCTAGAGAATGTATATAAAAAAAATTCCATATATAAATTCATCCCTTCTCAATTAATAGCACGTGAAAATTGCATTTGTAAAAATATTTATATTTGTCAAAATTTGCAAGTTGACGATTTTTGTGGAGTTTCTTTCTATTTACAACGTAATATGAAATTTTCAAATGATCAATATTGTCTTTTGACAGAAAAATTTGATGCTTGAAATCAACCTCAAACTTTTTCGCTAATCGAGGATCACTGGATTTATTTCACTAATTCAATCAGTAAACACTCTAGAAAAATGTTAGTTCATTGGTGATCACTTGTTCAGTTATTCATAAGTTTCATGAAAAAATATTTCGAATAGTCTTTAAACTAAAAATAATTGGTTTTAAAAAAATGCAAAAATATCAACAAAAAATTAAAACTATAGAATTCTATTCTTCGTTTTTTCATAAACGACTAAAACAGAACAATATATAAAAAAATGAAGAAAAAAAATGTTTATATATATTTATATAATATAAAAATAACTTAGTCAAAGAAAAGAAATCGCTGTTGATTAAAAGTTTTAGAGAGACCATTTAGACATCCTCAGCTATTATGTAACTGCTTTTTTTTTTCATATATAAACAAACATTGGATAAAATCAAACGATCTAATTCATACTTTTCCTGCTATTAAATACATAATTCTGTAGGCGATATTCAATTGACACATTGCCGATGGAAAATCGCCTACTGAAGTGAAAAAGCTGTTGATCTAGTTTTGAAATTGGTACGCGAGAGTTATACTTTTTTTTCTTGCCTAATTATGTTTCTTTCCACTCTCACTTTTCCTTCTCAAAATCCCATATATGAGTTAACTTCAAAAAGTTCCAAGTCATTCAACTTACCAAACATTGTTTTGCTTTAGTTGCTCCAGTGATTATGTGGCACTGCTGAGTAATTATCGGAGAAATGAGTGCCCAGTACAGGGAAGAAATCTTGAAGAAAAACATTAAGTAACCTTCATAAAGAAAAACAGTAATTTTTCCAATCTACGTGTAAAACGAAGGTGGAAGCTAAAAATACTGTTTTCTCAGGAAACAAAGGTTTTAGAAGAAAAATTATAAATAAATCGTTTTATTGTTTGGAGAAAATTTACCGTAAATTTTTTTTGGGGCGCCATTTTTTTTAAATATCTTGCACTAAAAACTTTTTTTCTGTTTTAATTGCCGAACGATTTGTATTTTCGGATAAATCGAATTAATTTTATAGCATTCGATTAAATTAAAAGAAAAGAGAAAATCAAAGTGTAAAATAATAAAAAGCAAGCGTCACATTTAAGAAATTAGTTCGCGATGTAAAATCCAAACGATATTAATAACTATGCATTGAATCGAATGAAATTAGAAGGCGTCAAAATAAAGATTTAAACAAAGTTATAAAAAATTACAGTTAGTTTTAAGAATATTTTACCTAAAAGGGTTCAAATAAAAAATATGAAAACACTAACAGAAATAAATAATATAAAAACAAAATCCTAAATTTGACTAAAATAATGAAAACGTACATATTACAAGTGAAAGAGAAGATTATTTAATCAAAAGATATTTATTTTTATTGCAAAGTTAAAGACATTTTGCGCTTAAACACTAACTATTATATTTAATGGATGAAAAGCTTCTAAGGTATTTACCTAATTTACATTTAGAACTTAAGCTGAAAAGCCGATTTCAACTATTAATGAAAAATAAATGTGAGATCATTCGAGAGAGAATTTAAAAAACTGAATGATTATTAAAAAGTAAAAAAAAAAATGATTGTGACATAAAAAATTGCAATTTTAAAAAATAAAAACAAGATGATCGCGTAATGTTTTTATTCATTCTATTATATTTAATAGAACTATTTTTAACGTATAATCGATACATTGCACCATTTTATGTGCGATTGTGATTCTAGTTAAATTATAATCTTAAAAAAAATATTACAAAATCTTAATTTATTTTATGAAGCATTAGTCAAAATTTTTATGTTATAATGAGAAATCCCCAAAAGAAAATCAAAAAACTTTCAAAACTTTTCTTTAGAAATTTATGATAAAAGTTGTTCACGTTCGAAAGAAATACAACAGACAAAAATAATATTTTAAACAAAAATTCCAAAATAATAAAGTTATTCGATTAAGTAGTACTTATATATATAATCAAAATAACATGACGAAAATTTAAATCTCAAGTTAATCTTTCTCAATCGGATGAAATAAACCACAGAAAAGACAAAATGCATAAAATTGCAGTATTACGTGAGGGAGTTTGGCAACAGTCGCTTACAAAATCATTTAAAAGTTATGAAATCACCAGTGTAAAGAATGAAGATATACTGACGGAAGCAGTTAAAGAGAATGAAAAGTTCTTTTTCGTCATTTTTACAATTATTTCATCAGAAAAAGGAATAAGCTCAATCGTCACAAAATGGCCCCCAGCCATTAGTTTTTTTTCTCTCCCGTCAACAATTTTTCCTAATAGTCAGTGAGCGTATATTGAATTTTCATGACAAAAAAATGAAATTCAATTGAAACGAAACCATTACACTATCGTGTCATTAAAATGTAAATGAAATGGAACTTTTAAAGAATTACAAATAAATCTCAAGATATATGCCATAAGCGACAACAAAAATTCTAAATCAAACATTTTTTTAAGATACTTAATTTCCTTAATCAATGCAGTGATATTTTTAGAAGCAGTCCTCGTCCGACTTTTTGGAATATTTTCCTGTTTGCTTTTATGTTTATTTAAAAACAAACCAACCAAGCAAAAGAATGATTAGCATATTTTCCCCATATCTTATGAAGTGAAAAATGTTTGATTAAAATTTTAAGCTTCTTGAACATAATATATTTTAAACATGACAGCTTTACACATATAGCAAAAAAAAAAAAAAAAAAAAAACATTTTAATATAACAAAAGTAACGTACACAATAAATTCTTTTAAATATTCATAAAATATTTAATTTTACATTGAAGTTTAAAACAGAAAAACTTTATTAATTTGAATGAAATATTTCTCTTATAGAGAGCTAATACAATCCAAAATAAAATTTACCACTTTTATTTTACCAAAATAATTTACCATTTACTACACACGTCTAAACTAGGAAAACAAAAACGTGAGGTATATTTTTTTAGCAAAAATGGTGAATTTCAGGAAGGATGGATCAGTAATACGTGTAATTTATTCCTTGACAGTCTCAACAAGAAATACTTTTCCTCTGGCCTGCTTTTAAAAATAAATTTCACGTTCTAGAATTTGAAATCAAGATTAATCGTACACTGACTTCATCGAAAATTTGTCAACAAATTGAATAAGAAACGATTAGTAAAAAGGGTATAACTGTTACTAATCCTGCTTAAGTACAAAAAATCGTATCCAGATCAAACAAAAAATACATACGTTAATAATGTATGGATAATCAAGAAAGAAATAAAATTCCACAAAGAAATTCAAAGGCACAACTTCACACGAGGATCTCTAACACACTTTCCAAGTTTGTAACCATTACTGACCTACTGATAGAGAACGAAGGAAAGTTTTTTTCTATAAAAAAAAACGTAGTCTTATTTTTTTTACTAGTTACGTCTTAAACTGCTGATCGGGACGAAACTAGATGGAAAATACGCATCAGTGCATAATTCCGTGAAATGTTTCAGCGTCTATATAAGAGCAGGGATTAATCCTGATTTAGACGTCGGCTCTGGGTTACCGTCATTTTCCGCTTCAGATTTTGGAGATAAGGCGACAGAAATCGTTTCAGAAACTCACGCCATAGAAAGTCTGCCACAATCCCAGAAATAGAGCATCGATAACAATTCCTTTCCTTGGAACAGGGTGTGGTCCAGCACAGAACACGCTTGCGACTCAGATTTCACGTACAGTCCAGAAAATATGCAGGTCAAGCAGCTAGAAATGAAGAAACTTGATACATTTTCTACCAAAAAAAAAAATTTCCAACCAAACTATACTATTAGTAGACTTATTAAGGAGGGATGTTTTAATAGTTATTCTCTTAGAAGGCACATAGAGAAAGGTATGCATTCATCTTCTGAGTGATTTAGGATCTGGCTTTTGCACGGTCTTGAAATACAAACATTGCAGATCTTTCATGATGAAATTCGTTAATTCATCATGATTAATTAATGTGACATATGAGCAACAATGACGATTTTAGATAAATTTTTATGAATCTACACTTTGTGACGGATGCCTACGCGTCCTTAACTAATCCTCTTGGGAAATTTTTTGGCTATCAATCACAACCAACCCTTTTGAAAGAAGAAACCGTGATATGCAGATTAGGTCAGTTGTTTATAGTATAGGTTTTCCAGCTAGTTAGATGGATAGACGAGGTTACATGGAGATTGAAATAGAGAGAATCTGATGACAAGGAGATATAGCTACCGATCAGGTTTTAGTATATATTGATAACGCGTTTCATGCATAATACGTTTCATATTTAAGTGACGATTGGTCACCATAGCTAAATTGTAACTCAAATATTAGAGTAGTGGATTGATGCCATAAAAAGAGGATCTAATAGAAGTTCTCATTTTTTGCGTCTTTTGTGGTTTATTCCCCTATTGCTCTTAGTAGGAACATCTCTTCTTGTTTGAATATTAGAATTGTGTTTGTTGATTTGTGTGTTGAATAAATAGTTGAAAAGTATTATGGCGAGTCATCCTTCACTTCCTCCAGCCGGATCCGAGAGTAGATCGCTTACGTTATAACTTGAAAAAGATTCTTTGAACAGGATGAGTAGTAGGCTTGATAGGTAATTCAGATTGATAGGTTCGTTTGAGAAGCATACCTGTATTCACCACTTCCAATCCATTTATACCATAATTGTGTCACGAACACTGACTTATAAAGTCATATGAAAAATAAAGATGCACAGCCAGATTTACACATTTCTGTATCCTGTACCTTCATGGATTGTTTTAGTAATAATCAAAAACGACTGGTTTAGTTCAAAACATAGGATTTGAAAGTTTCGAATATTTCAACGTTTTATAAGCCATAAAATAATCATAAAAGTAAGAACTTATGCAATAATCCTTCAGTTGTTAAATACAAATCTTTCCTCAATGTAACACCTGTCACTTATTTTGGATTGTACGTTCACCTTGATCAAGATTTAAAAGACCGGTATATATAACTCACCAATTTTCTTTTACTTTGTTTAGTCGATTATTTTGTAATGTTAAAAGAGTTACACACATATCTGCTGTTATTAAAATAAATCAAATACAAAATAAAACCAATTATTTGAAGTTGTTATTGCTATAACCTATATAATTGAGAGATTCCTAAGTAAGAGCCCCAAATTTAATCATTTTAACCTCTTAAATTTTCCCAAATTTATCTTTAAATACAAAAAAAAAGTTATATAAATAGCCTTTTTGTATTATGTGTGTGTGTGAATGAAAAGCTAGATTCAAAAAAGGGAAAAAATTAGTAGTTAAAGTTTGATTCTATGGAGGGCGAAAAAAATTATTACAAAGGTATTCGGTATGTTAAACTTCATTCACATTGTAAAAATAATTTCAGTAACTAGTATCCAACAGAGTCGAATAATTTCCATAAAATATGCTTTTATTATAGAAGCAACCAAAGATTTTATAATAAGATGACAACTATTCTTGCTGCTGGAAAATTTATTGGCTATTTTAATGTTTTCATGCAAATGAATCCATAGATTCAAAATGGTGACGTTCTGAAGATTTTCCTTTTGGAATGATTTGTAAAGGATCTATTTCCTTTTTTGAGCAACTGAGGTGTCCACTTAATTTGTCAGCGTATCCCTAGAGGAACACGAGCCACAATTTGATAATCAAAGCAACAAAATGATGCATTTTTATTAAAATGTTGACCTCTAAGTACGAAGCAAACAAACAAAAAACGTACAAAATGTTAAGATAACTGACAATGATCGGAACCGTGATTTCGGAAAAGCGTATAAATGAATAATTTTTATTAATCTTTAGTGTCACTCGAATTAGAATATACATATAAAGTTGGTTTAAGAATATTATTACAAGAAAAAAAATATTCAAATACAATTTTCTGGCCAAAAAAAAATGAAGAAAGGATATATTTTTAAAACATTCTGCTTTTCTGAAAAACACTTCTATAATAATATTTTGCATACACATAGTTAATACTTTTGTACAAAACTTGAACTACGATTTTTGAAATATAGAGCTTATCAATGGATTTATTCATATTTTAGTACATCAGTGTAGAGAGATTTCAACAAAAAACATCCGTTACTATTTGAATTGATTGTAACTCTGAAAATAATATAAAATTTTCAAAAATCCTAGTTCAAGCTCTGTGCAAAAATCTTAGCTATACTTAAGCAAAATATAATACAAGCATTTTTCATAAAAGTACAATGTTTTGCAAATGTCTTCATTTTTTGCCCAAAAATTTTATTTAATTTTTTTCCTAGTAATAATATTCTTAAAACAATTTTATAATCGTATTCTAATCCCAACTGACATGGAAAAAAAATTATTCATTTATAAGCTTTTTTAAAATCATGGTTCGATCGTCACCTTAAGACTAATAAAGAATATGGTTTTAAAGAGTTTATTGTCTCATTATACTTTAAACGAGTACCAGTGGAGTAATGGAGAATATTAGGACCCCCTGCAAAGTCAGATTTTGGGCCCCAGGCCGGATGTTACAAAAGATTACAACCTAGCGTCATTTTAGACTTTGGGCCCCCTAGAAGCCTGCCCCCCCTCCGCAATGCAGAGGTTGCGGGGGTTACGTTACGACACTGACTAGCATTTGTACAGTTCTATACACTCGCGTAGCTAGCCTTGAGAGGACCCTGTATCAAAATACTTCAGGGGTCAATTTTTGGGGCCCCATAACTATTGACGATTGTTCTCTTATACATGTTGGAGTCCTAGTAGTTTAGGGGGCCCCGTATCATTGTATACGGCAGTAGCTACGTCCCTGGTTCTATCCATAAGCCAGATCCATTCAAAAGTCCACACAGCGTAAGTTTCAAGAAACAGGATACTGCTTATCTGATAGACACCTTTTGTTATTTCTCGATATCTAATTTAGGCATTATCTCTCGTTTTCTGATTTGGGCATTATCTTTCTTTATAGCCATCCGAGTTCTAAGAAAAATACCATGTTTTGACCAAAAGATAATTTCGTGGTTATAATTCAGTATTCTTCCTTTTGGTAAAGAGTAAATAGTTTTGAAAAATACTGAAAAGATATCTGGCAACATTTTAGACAGTTATTTTTTAGAGAGTAATTTTTGTGTCATACTTTTCTCGATTATATACTTGATCTTTTACAATACTAATTCAACTTATCCTATATCATTACCAATAACAATGCGGTTTTTGAAATTTCTTTAAAAAATCACCCCATTTGGAGATAAAATAAATATTGCAGGTATAAAAAATAAAGTGTTCATCAAATATGCTTGACACTCAATATATAAACATCATATATCTCACAAATTTCAATTATGAGACTATTCTGGGGGTTCTCACATTCTAGCTTTAATCCATCTGCTCCGTACATTAATTACATCTTTTTTTTCTTCTTTTTTTTAAAGATCTTTTTTTAAGACTCTCTTCAATTGATGACAAGGTGAAGGAGTCGAATTCCAGTACATTTCCTGACACAAAAATTTTCTAAAATTAATATAAACATGGAGTATTTTTCTGTTTCACCGGCGCAGACGATAAAGTCGCCAAAAAATGATAAACCTACACCAAACGGAACATTCCCTACAAGTAACTTTTTACCGCCACATTTTCAAAACAAGTTGTGGTTTTTTCTTATCAGTAACGTCATTTTTATGATATATCAAAAATGGTTTTTATGTGTGCGCTCTGTGTTGTCGCCAATTACGATAATTTGGCGAGATTTGCTCCAGCAAAACGGAAAAGTACCAAATATAGTAACAAATTTCTCATACTATGCATTCTTAACAATTCACAAATAAATGCTTTTTTTTTCTTATACACATAAAATGAGAAATTCTTTTAGCATTAATGGACAAGAGACAAAATGTAGAACATATTTTGTGCAAGAAAAAATATGTATTCAAAGAGAAACGAAAAAAGTTTAAAAGTAAGTTATTCTCTAAAGCAGATTCTCTCTCAAACCATAAGCAAGGTCAAGATTTTCAAGGTCACATGAGTAGCTCCGAAAGAAAAAAATAATGTTTAAAAATTAAATATTAATAATAAATTCCAACTTGAGGATCTACAAAATCTTAATTTTGCATTTAAGAATATGATAAAAAGTCCTAGAACCATAGCTCAGTAAGATACAGTTGACAAAATATGGAATTAAAATTACAGAATTTTTTCCTTTACCAAAAAAGAGTATCCCCAATTTCAGTCACTATTTAACAGAAAATAAAAATATATATTTTCACTTTTTTTCTTATCCATAAAATTATATATTTTGAGAGAAATAGTTAATTATAAGCTGCAATAATGACAAGTTGAATGCTAAAATGATGAAAAAATTAACTAGAAATGAACTTGGTTAAAAAAAGAATTGCCTAATGGAAAATTTTGAAAAGAACATTAGCAGCCACCAAAAGGGCTGTATTGTTGAACATATATATTTTAAAAACCTATAATTATAAAAAATTTTAAAAAGTGATCAGGTGACATAGTAGCTAATAATGACCCCCAATAGTAGCTAATTATATGTCGAATAACAAAAATAACAAGAATTCTATTATTATTTAAAAATTGCTCCCTGAAAGTGATGATGACATGTTTACAAGAATATATTTCAGACAAAACTAATATAGTTATACCCCCTTCTCTCAATAATATTTTTTATTCCATGACTGAGTTTTTTAAAAAATATTGTGAATAATCCTTTTTTGAATAGATTGTAATTAGCATACATGCATTCATCTTTTTAGATTATATTGTTCTTTTCCAAGAATTAAACAGTACAACATTTAAGATGAGAAAAAATGCATCATTTAGAAATATAGTACTGTAAATAATACTAAGAAGTATACAATATAAAATTTTAGAATTTCTTAAAATTTTTTGAAATTTTAGTTTTTTTCCCCTAAATATATACGATTTGTTCTGCAAAACTTTTGATCTTTCTGATATGACCAAGAAAATGATTAATATTTCTAATTCACAAAAAAGAACGGAATGAAATCAATTGTTTTTTTCGTCAAAAAATCTGATTGCAAGATCTAAGAGTCTAACAAAAAAAAGGCCCTTCAGTATTTTTTTATATTTATTGCCTGACTATAATGTTAAGAGAGGATAAAAAGCATATCTAAAAGCTTCGAAGCCTGCTAAGAATTTAAAATATCTAATTTACTTGTCCAGTGTACTAGCAGCCAATTCAGTTGCACGAATTTTTCATACTTTTAATTGTTTTTCAATGAATTAGTGATACTAAAGCCCTTTTTAGAGAATACATTCAATTACAATTTTTTTTATTTTATACATCTCATCAAAACTAAAAGGATTCAAAGGTATAGCATAAAATTGATCAGACAGCTTATCCAATGGGGTAATGGAAAATATTATGGCTCCCCTGCAAAGTCGAGGTTTAACCTTTAATAATGTATAAATTGGTTAAATAAGTCTTTGGCGTCAATCAGGTTTTGGGCCCCCTAGAGTCCTGGACCCCTTACAATGCAGGGGGGGGGTACGTTATGCCACTGAGCTTATCATAAGATTAGATGCATGCTAACATTCTGAAGACAAACCATCCAAGAGCAAGAAAGGCAAGTTTTATCATGAATAAAAATAAATAACAAATGCTGAGCAAATAAGATTTTCCAGCGTCTTATTTTACATTTCATTGATTGATTGATTATAACTAATATACCCTGGAGTAACAAGAGGGCTATTGAAGATAAACCTCATAATTTTAAACCAAGGTCAAGTGATAAGAATGACATCTGAGATGGTACACCAATCTCCAAACTTCCACACTATACCAGCATAAGGTTTTTCAGCCTTAAAAGATCTATTATGTATCATCTCCTCTATACGCTTCTGGCACCAAGACTTAAACACAAAACTTAACAGAAATTATGCAGGCAACGAATTTATGACTATATGGCCCCCACTTGACATTTTATAACTCACAGGCATGACAATATTTTTGACCACCCTCTCTCTGCCAGCTCTCATCTTCTTGCTTGTTTGGGTATCTACTGGAAGCATTTGATGGCTGAGCAGGAGAGGATTTTCAAACTACTTGTGCAATCAGGTCTTTTGGATCTGATATAAGCTTTCCTACACCTGGGGAACAACAACATTTTTTTGACCAAGATGCAAAGTTTTCTTTGTTTAACCCAAATCAATACAGCATTTCTTAGAGCATGTGCTGGAACATTTTTTCATAATTGGTTAAACAATATTATTGTTTTTAGTAATGGTCTAATACGAGAGTACTTAAATTTGTTTGAGATATTAGTTATTCCTAACTATAGGATTTAATAAATTACAAAAAAAAAAAATCAAAACTTGGGATAAACCAATCCAGTTATCCTCTTTTATAGCTAACTTATGGTACCTAATATCCAATGTAATAATAAGGATAACACCATAAGGTTCTTTTAAAGAAAAATTTCAGTGTTTTTTTCGACAACCGATAATTAATTAATGGATTTTTTTTTTTATTGAAAACATATTTCTTAAGCATCAATTTTGTGAAACATAATTTTATTCTGATCAAAAAGATATATCGGAGAAACATACTAATATAATCAACAGATAAAATTTATATTTAATCATGATAGAAATTATTTAAATGAAAAGCTGCTTTTAAACCTCTAATGAAGTAAAAATGAAAAATTCAAATATGAAATTAAATTCAAAATTGTATCACTGGACTTTTCAATTAAACTTTCTCACTCTTTCAGCATATTTCTCAGTTTCAACATGCTTTGTTATTAAAAATTTTTTTAATTTTTTTAAAATCAAACATAACTGACTTTACCTCAAAGGCTGAATATTAGTTTCTTACATTAAATATATTGTATATTACATAAATTTATTCATAAAATAAAATCTAAAACAAGGAAAACAATAATATTATGATTAATGAAAAATTTCTGTGATATTAAAAGTTAATGAAATAGGTATAAAATAAATAAGTTTTTAAAAATCAATTTTATCATGCACAGAAACATCTACCCAGATATATATAACCAACACGGATTTCTTAAGAAATTATGTAAAAATATTTGTTTTCATAAACATATTGATACTCTTCTAAGAAAATATATGGATGAAGGTAAATATACATTATTAATTCATCCTAAAAAGTTGCTTACATGAACAAATACTGAACCGATGTCTCAATTCATAACAAGACAAGTACACAAGAAATTAAATACAGAATATTTCCAGATCTATAATTACAAGTTTACAATTTGTAAATTAAATCCTAATGCTTATATAACATTATTAGATCAATATCAATTTTAGAATTCAGTCGATATGAAACCAGTAATCCTATATGTAGCTTGTCATTGAAATGAAATACACCTGAACAAATAAAAAAATAATAATAATAATGTAAAAATACATTAAAACCATACGTGAAAAGAAGTTTTCTTATGTCAATAGTCCGCTTGCACTTTGAATAAACCCGCTCTAACTGCGGGTCAAAGATACGTGGAAAAGGAGAATTATTCACAAAGTTAAAAGCATGTGTTCAACTCTCCGTCATATACAGCCTTCTGAATGAAGAACTCGTCGTACAAACCAGCAGAAAAATTCTAATCAGAATGAAAACATTTCTCCATGCACGACCTATAAATATTGTTGCCAGTTTCCTTTGAGAAACAAAGCATTTGTTGTGGTTTTGATTTCATTCTCGTCTAATAGCCTAATATATAGCATACTATTTTTTTTCACATTTTTTAATTAATTTATTTTAAAAATGCATCTATTTATTTCTGTTTCTAAGAAACTCATTAGAAATTTATCCATGACAAAAAAGCTTTAGATATTACGTAAATTTTTTGTGGGCCAGCACTTCTCAAAGCTTTTGATCAATGCATAGAAGTTTTATAAAATTTAAATTCTTAAGACATATATTCGGAAATTATAGATTTTCAGAAATTATTTGTCTTTGATCTTTGTGAGATATTGAAGCAATTCAATGGTGATTAAAAAATATATAATTAAACTAAAAGTTTTAATTTTAAATTTGTCTCATAACTGTACTGAAAATGAAATTTAAACTTCAAAGCAAAAAATCACATTATTTAAATATGAAACTCATACAGTAAACTTAAAATACACATATAAATTTACCTTTAGGTGTAGAAATACAAGAAATATTTCACAAAATTTAAAATTATGAAAAATACATCTTTGCTTTCAGAATTTTTTTGTCGCATTGTTTGGTAAGCTTTAACAAAAAACCTGTAGGTGGCACCACATGAATTCATGTACCTACAAATGGAAATAAAACGGCTGCAAGAAATTCAACTTCAAATACACCAAAATACACATTTATAACGCCTTCTTTTACTGAGATATTTTAGTGCCCGAATGATGACTAATTACTTGAATAAGAATAAGGGTAGTAATAGTAAAAATAATTTTTTTTTCAGATATCCTAAAAATTAATCGTACTATAGTTACCATTCTAAATTGTAGTTATTGTTCTAAAAAGAATTGTAATAATTTTTTTTAATCTTTTTCATCAAAGGCATTTTGAAATTTAAAAAGTGATACCCACAATCTAAAAAGGAATTTTATGATAGTTAAACTCTTATTGGTAGTACAGCAGTAAAAAAAATCAAATTTATAATACATTTATATATTTCTTTACGTTGTATAAATTTTAGAAAAACACTAACTATAAAATACAAATCTAAAATTCTTCAATTCTCAATATTACGTTCTGAAATTAAGAAATAGTAAAAAAAAATAATTTACATAAAATCAGATACACTGGTGTAGCTAGTTTGCAGTGGTCCCTGTATAAAAATTTCTTCGAGGCCCCATTTTACGTATGAGATCCCTATTTGTGGAACTGTAGTTACATGTGTAAAGGTCCCTGTTGCTTGGGGGCCTCGTATCATTGATACGGCGGTAGCTACGCCCCTGATCAAATACCTGCTGATTATATAATTGTTTTTCATTCTTCTAATTTATTCATTGAATTGTTTTGCTATTGTAATATATCTGCTTAGTATATGAAAAAGGTCTTTTTATCCATTCAAATGGGAATTTTGTTCATAGTTATTATTTTATTCATTATAAATCTACAAAATATTATTTCAATAGAAATCCTGTGTTTATATCTAAATTAGTCAGGTATGCTGTCTATATTATTCACTTTTGTAAAATTACGTCCATGGCGCTAATTCAGTAATCAAGCCGAGAAAAGTATTTTACATAAAAGTATCTGTAGAGTACATTATATGTACAAAAAATTAAATCTTGCAAATTCGTAATTCTGGGCAGAATATCAGAAATCTGCGAATGAGTAAATTTAGTGAATATTTTTACCATTCAGAAACTATGATATATTAATCTTGACTACAAGAAAAATGTACTTTAGTGCAGTTTAAATTTGATGATCATTCTTTATCACAATCATATTGTGCATTCCATTTAAAGAATTTACTAATACAAAAAATACATTAATTTTATTTTATTTTTTTAACATTTGCATTCTACGCTTTAATTTTAAAAAAAAAGGACGTAACAAAGAACTTCTGAGAATCCTATGATTGCTCTGATCCGTATACATATACTCACACATACACATATATATTCATGCACACGCATATATATAAATATATAACGTAAATATAATTTTTAAAATTCATATTTCCCTCACAACTCCCTCTCTCCTGGGAATCTATTTCAGTAAAATCCATCTTTAACTTATCTCTACTCAACAATAGAAACACGCCTGCTACATTTAAAGTCTGAAGGTCTAAAATTTCCGAAATCTCGCAATGTGGGAAGGAATGTGAGTGGGAGTCCCTTTTCCCCATGCATAAAGATAGATGTGCGCAATGAAGGAAAATAACAAATTAATAAAAATATATAATTAATACATGCAAGATCTTTATTTCTGATCACAATCATAACATACACAAAGTGTCCCAGACATAGGCCAAGACTCTGCACAACTAGATTCCTCTTTGGGAGTACATAAAAAAGGCCCAATGAACTGCACCTGTTGCCAACAATTTCATTCTGATGGATGATAATATGCAACCACAAAAAGTTGAGGTTGTTGAGGACAATCTCAAGGGTCACAGTATGGAGTGAACAGAATGGTCAGACCTGAAACCGTTTGAACATCTTTGTGTCTATCTTGGCTGACTGGTTGCTGCTGCAAATCCTCCTCCAAAGGAGGAGCTGGATCAAGGTTTACTCCGTGTCTGGTCTTCGCTTGCCATCTCGATGTCCAACAACTTAACTGAAAGCACGCTAAGTCGTTGCTGCCATTGCATTCAAGCTAAGGGGGTGGACATATTTCTTAATAGAACCCCTTTTTTGTAATGTTTTTTTTTACAGTTTACCACAAAAAAAGTGATGCACTGTTTTCTCCAAGAAGGGACTTTTTCGTCTAGAGTGCTTTTTTGTTGTTGTTGTTGTTACTCGTTTTTGCATTAAACATAAATATTTTCATGAAGCATTCAATAAATAGCTGCTTGATCTACACATTTCTTTTAAATTTCAAGTTTCCCCTTTCCTACATTTGCAAATTAGATTGAAAAAAAAATCGGTTGTACATTAACTTTTGATGGCCACTAATATACATTATACGTATATACCAGCGGTCGCCAAACTTCTTGACCTCACGGACCAATAAATTCATAATTTAAATCCCAGGAACCACTAATAGGATATTTTATATAAAAAAAGTTATATAAAATATATTTATAAAGAAATTGTGATCTAAGAACACATACAATGTACCTAGTTAATAAAATGAAACTATTAATTGTAACTAAATTATGAAAACTTTATTAATAAACCATAATAAAATAAACAAATACTGTAAAAACAAAACAAAAAATGGTCCAAGTATATCAAACTTTTAGCATTATCCTATGTGTAATATATGTAACTACAGTCCCACTAACAGGGTTTTCATGCCTAAAAAAGGACCCCGAAGGAATTTCGAAACAGAGCACACTCTGAACTAGCTACGTCAGTGTCAGTTAGTTATAAAATGTGCCAAATAATTGTTTCTGCACGTGGATTGGTCATTCGGCTGTAAATGTGCCGTCCATCTGGCTAATGATCATAACAAGAGTTTATATTACGTTCATCTTAAAAAAATTTTGCTATTGTTTAGTTTTCGATGTCTTATCTTTGGAAAAAACAAGTTCATTTATAAATAATCTTTGTACTGCTAATAGGTTCCTCAAAAGTACCACATTTTAAATGGACCCCTCACTTAATGATCATTATTTCTAGAGAAATTCGTTCCTATCGAAATTTGTTAAAACAAAAATATTTGCAAGTCTATCTAAAAAATAAACGGTTGAAAAGTAAAAATAATGGAACACTTTTATTGCTTACTAAAACCTTTATGAAAGATCACATTTTCTTAAGTAGGAAATTAAAGTCTACCATTAAAGATAGGAAATAGACGTCGGAGTAGATCCTCGTTAAGACGGATTGACTGTGTCAAAAAAGATCTGAATACTTTAAAGGTCAAAAACTGGAAAATAGTTACCAAAAGTAGGGATGCCCGGAGAAAACTTCTGAAAAATGCAAGGGCTGTCGAGCCACTGAAAAAGGATAGGAAATTAAGTTAACATTAAAGATTTTACACCTTCCCCCCTCCGTATATCATACAATAGCATATCTAATTTTCGTTTTATTTTCAGGACTTTTTCATTTAAATATTTTTTTCCAATCAATCCGCTTTCAATAGCATTCAATAATTATAATTCTTTAAGATCATTCAATATAAAGTTTTGCTCTGTTTGCACATTTTCTTCATAACTAGTTTTCTTCTATGCTGATGAGATTCCTAAGCTCAGAATTCGTTCGTATACAGTCTATAATAGAGATGGTGAGCCAATGGCACGCGACACAATGTTTTGGGCAAGCGAGCGATCAAAATGGTTTGCATTTTATTTCAAATAACAAAGTTCACTATGAAGTATTACAAACAAACGCCAGTGATCGGTCTGGGAGACACTTGTTTGTTATTGTCTTACCTTAGTTATGTCGTGGACTACAGTTGCTTATAATGCGAAGTTTGTCTACACATAGCATAGTCAATATCGTTGACTTAACTGCATTTTAAAGTTTATTTGTGTTATATTTACGATTTTTAACTGTTATTCAACATGGATAGTTCAGAACAAAAAGTGCAAGATAGTAACTGTAACGGTGAATCTAGAAATATGGCATTATTAGTGAAGGCGACAAAACGGTGCGTGTTTTATGTTCGTGAACAGTGGTATGCAGAACATCGACTATAAAACGACATTTTGAAACAAATCCACAAATCCTCTTATAAAAAAAAGTTAACTACAGCAAAAATAATTAATTGCTTAGAAACCATTTAGTTGATGACTCCAATTCAGCATGCATTCTTCTAAAAGTAACATCTACAATCTTAATATAAGTTATTTACCATCCAATCTGCAGCAACAGAAATCACACTAATGTTACTTTAATTTGAAGTACACGTATCAAACATTTTCAACTATACATTGCAAAAGGTATTTTTTCGCAGTAAATAGTTTTGAGTTGTCAGTGTATTCAGTTTTATTATTTTCCTAATAATCACAAGTCAAAATTATTCAACGCGGCACGTCTATAACTCATCAAACATTTCTTAAGAAGGAAATGGCACGTTGTTCGATAAAGGTTCACCACTCCTGGTCTATAAAATTGACAGTATCCAATTAATCAAAGCCTAAATTACGTCCAAGTTTAATAACCTCTGACAAGACTGTATACATTTCGAGAATAAAGCTGCAAAAATCATTAACACAATGAAAGAAAAAGATTTCCACATGGTTTTCATATTTTTACTCATACATTCCATCCATATTCCGATATTCTCAATAGCACATTCAAGCGCTTTCAGTATTAGTTATCCTGTTGGAAAGTATTGCGACCATTTTGATGGTGAGATAGCGGAAATATCATTTGCGATTGACAAATTAGAAAGCTATTCTGAACATAATATTGTATGCTTTATCGATTCTCAAGCTGCCATTTTGTCTCTAATAAAACTCAAGATATAATGAAAACGTTCTAGTGAACTCCTGTAGAAGGAAATTAGCTGAACTTGGGAAGTCTAGAGAAAGCATTGTCCTCCAGTGGATTCTCAGCCACTGTAACATTTCTGGAAATGAGAAAGCAGATAGGCTTGCTAAAGAGGGATCCTTCATGTCCCAAACCGACTCTCTCTTGATTCAGCTTAACATCAAAAGAATCATTTACAGTAAACTGCAAATTAATGGAGTCTTCCTATATGGTGAAGCAGCCACAGGTACAAGGTGGAATATTTATTTTGCTTAACAAAAAGTGGTAGAGTTCCCTGCCTCGATCAGTTGGAGTTGCGTGCTTTCATTTACTTACTGGACATGACTACTTGCAAAGGCATTTACATCGCATTGGAGTAAAAGATTCTGCTTGGTGCCCTCTGTTCAACCAGGGTGAAATGGATGGTGACCACCTCAGACACTGCCCTATTGTTTTAAAGTTTTTTGTGGACAACTCTACGGAGACAAATTTTAATTCTTTTTATGCTTCATCATTTTATTGGGCTGCTCTTCGACTAATGGCAGAGATGCCGAAGACGGGCGTAGAAAAAAAACATTTGTGATTATATTGTCAAAGAGGGGGAATATTTTCACCAGCAGTATTATATTTGTAGATTGTAGGAACAAATCTTTCCAAACCACTTAGAGTTAATCAGTCTGTACTGTTGGTCCTTGAGCCCCTACACAAATGAGGGCCTCAATGACTTAAATTAGACAGTACATAGCATACGTTGTCAAATACTCGTACAAACAATAACCTAAAACAAATAAATGTGCATGATTTATAATCACACAAACCGCCTGTCACCTTTTGACTGAAGGATTAGAGGTGTATGGTGGTAGGCTTAAGCCTTTACATGGACAATGGTGACCACAGGTAGCCAGTTGACATATCGACCAAAATTTCCAGATTTTCGGAGAATACAACCGGAAAAAACATTTGACTGCTGAAATTATTCGAATCATTATCTTATTAAGGCTAAGTCGAGAACGAGACGGGGCCCTCATTGTGGCCAATGTCCTGGCCCATGCCTTAAGACGTCCCTGATTTAAAGTAATGTACTTATTTATATATTTAAAGGTATTATATCTAAATATCATCCTGAAAAGTAATTCTCAAAAATATCTGCATATGTTTCATTTTTTTTTCTATTTTCATTGTACTACACACATTACTAATATTTACCCAGAGAATTTTATATGTAAGGCAGATGTCTGAAAGTCGCATACAAATTAAGAGCTTATCAGTTTTTTTAGCTAAATTTTTTTCCTCCAAGAAATCAATAATCAAAAGCTAGGTGAGCACGGAATTTTTTTAAAAAACCACCTTGCAAGAAATGTACATGGTTTCTTGTATATAAAGGTATTTACATTTAAAATTTTATAATAAAAAGAAAGAATAACATTTCTTGCAATAAATAGCAGAATGATACATCAAGTTTCTTAAATCTTTTAAAACAAAATACAGTGAAGTACGTTTAACATAAAAATGTTTAAGACGAAATATCGATTAACATGAAATAATACAATGGTCCCTACATACTACTATGTATTTTCATGCATTCTTTTTCTCTTAACACAAAGATTTCCCTTCAGCAGATGAACGAAATATGAAAACGTCAGCCAAAGTTAGAAAGTTTTCTATGTTATTGAACTGTCTTACTGTATTCTCAAAAGAATTAATTGCAGTATCTCAAAATAATTTTATTCATAAAAATTATAATTAATAAAATTATCATTGATGCAGATTCCGATGAAGAAAATGAAATGAATAATGCAGCTCCTCTGTTCCCATGTCATCCGAAATGAAGAACATCGTAAAAAGTATGCACAGCTATTTAAACACACAATTCAATAGTAAAATGAAAACCAAAATAGACGACATTGAACAATTTGATGCTAAAAAAAGACAGTGCAAAGAAAAATATCAGATTGCTTTCCCAATACTCAATAAATGTTTTGCTTTTCAAAAATTTTGTATTAAATTTCATTAAGTTCTTGTGGATGTTTTTGTTTCATTGATTTTTAATCAATTCATGCATATATACATAGCTATGAAAATAAAATAAACTCTAGTAAATATAATTTTGTGGATAGATGGTTTCTGTTTTGCAATATCCTTTAACACGAAAAAATATTTCAGTCCCCTCAGTTTATTGAAAATATGAATTCAAAAACATCGAAGTATTAAGTGTCAGGTTTATGAATTATTTCCCAAATAAGAAAATTCATAATTTCTAGATTTTTTTTACAATTGTCTGGTATTTTAAATACTGAAGTAAATGAAAGTGTACACTTGTAATTTCGTTCATACAACTTATAAACAGGAATTATGCAAAAAGAAAATACGCTTAAAAAATACCTTTTAAAAATTTATATTTAAATTTACAGGTATCTAATTTCAGATGTTGCAGTAATACATAGCAAGAAAGGAAGCATTGATCTTGTAAAATTAAATTTTGCAAATTTAGAGCATAATCTGATTTATTAGAAGCAAATTCTTTGTACTATGTAATCTAGACATTCTTTAAGATTTTAGTATACTTTTTAGAAAAATCTGCAAAACCTATAATGATCAAAGGCAATAAAATGAAAGACATTTTGAAATAAATTATCTGCAACTGATGTGGATTGCAAGAAAGATTACAAGTTTAACAATAAATGAAAAAATAACTTTGAGATTTCTTTAACCCTCTCACTGTGCCTCCCATGATTTCCATGAGCAACGTAGTCGTAGCAAAATTTCCGCAACCCACAGGAATGCATTTTTTCCGACTATTTAGCTGTGCAACCCCTGCTGTTCCTGTTTATATTTTCATTTATGTTTTTATGTTCATATTTTTAAAATCCACACACACAATTCTACATTTTAAAATAAAAACCATTACAATTTTTTTTTGTATTCTTTAAATTTAAAATGTAGATTTAAAAACCCATAAAATAAAAAAAAAAATAAGTATAATTTTTGAACTTACTTCGATAAAATTACTATGCAGCAAGAGGGCTAAAAATGTCTTCCCCTTGGTTGTGTTAATTTGTTTTTAGTCCCACCAATATACATATGATCCCCAACAATACCACAAAAGAATTCACTGCTATTAAGTAATTGACAAAAACGTTTATTAAAATAATGTAAAGAATCAACAATTTCACAGATATTTGAAGTCATGCTTAAACTGAACTAGTTTAAGCACTTAACATTGAAGGTACATTATATTATATAATTTGCAGATGAAATGTACTAAAACACGGAGACAAAATAACTACAATAAAACAGTTTTTGAAAATAGACTGACATTTGTTTAAACATCACAGAATGAAGTCCTGCGTTGTTTTGATGAATACATAATACTTTACTAAAACACAATTTACAAAAACAATGCAGCTGAAGTAATTTTCTGGAGCAACAACATAAAAAGAAAAGTTGCTAGAATAAGACATATTAAATAATTCATTTAAATACAAGAGAAGCTACTTAAACATTTAGTTCACAATCTTACGTAATAGGTGATAAGCAAGAGTATTATGAAACTACCTTCAAAAATAAATAACTTTTACAAACAACAGGTAGTCAATAAATCATGAAGAAAAAAATGGAATGGAAAAGCAAAAGATATTTAGAGGTTTTTAGAAATATATATACATATTACAATATATCACAAGAGAGTAAAAGTATTTAAGTATTTTATGCTGAATTAAAATACGAAATGTAAACATTTACTCAGCAGAAACAAAAGGAAAGACTACAGTGATTCAATAAGAATTTGGAAAAATTTTTGCAGAATATTTAGCTAATTTTAATTTTATATTTTCTGAATGATATTTTATCACATTTAAAAATATATAACAATTCCTTAATACATTTTTCAACAGTTTTCATATTCATAAATTAAGAAAAAACCTTCTTTAAAAACAAAGTATAGACAAAATCAAAGATAAGATTCAAAAGATAGCTAAATTTTGAATAAAAGAAATGCAAAAAAAGGAACCATATATTCTTTTTCCTTTAAAAGAGATACTTTGTGAAATTTTATTTTTAGATGATTATGATGATATTTGATGTAAAAGAAAAAGATAAGAATTTGTATATTCAGCAATATATTTATTAGTAGTATAATTTCCTTTCCTGTAATACCTTTAAAATGAATTTACACATTTTTTTCTAACATAAAATTAATAATGAACTTAAATGTAAGAAGTTTTGTTTTGGTCATTTATTAAAATTCTACAAATGTCAATATCACATAAGAAATACAATAAAGAGAAATGATCTAAGTATTTATACAGTATGAAAATAAGGAGTAAAACAATTGAAAGAACATTATATACATTTCATTTACAAACATTAAAAGTTAAATGTGATAATAATAATAAAACATTTAACATTTTGAAATTTGTTTTTAATAATTCTTTTTAAAAAATAGACAAAGATAGTTTTTTTTTCAAAATATAATAGGCTGAAGTTTTTGTGTTATATCTTGTAGAAGAACAGCTTGACCAGATGGCATTTTTATGAATACATCTTCTGTAATAAGCCTCCAAGACAGCATACCCTATTTAAAAAAAAAGTTATTTTTTTTCTTCTTAAAAGGATTCCAATCTATTAAAATTCATTTCATGACAAACAATATAACAGATCATCCATGAAAATCGCTGTAAAAAGGTTTTATTCTCAGTTCTTTTAAAAAAGTATTTCAAATTAAGTTATCATAAATCTCATTAATTCTCAATATATCATTGTTTACATAAATATTCATTATATCAGACATTTAACTCATATGACAATGATTGGCTAGCTTGAATTAACACAGCTCTAAAGCTACTTTATTGTTGAACTTTAAAATTAAAAACTTTGGTACAATGACATTTGTAACTAATATGTACATCTAACGTTTACACACACTTCACCATTCCTTATCAACAACTATTACTTCTTTTCATTTAACCAAAATAATAATTTAAATTGTTTGTTTTAAATTCTGTCATTTTTTTAAAATCTAAAATCTTTTATATCAAACTTTTTTTGAATTAATATTAGTTTGTACAAGTTCTTTTACTCAAAAGTATGTTGCAAGATTTTAAAAATTCAGGATTTATAAAGTTATAGAGGTTTATAGTAAATATACAATTATATAAAAAAAATTTAAACCACACAAAATAAACAATAGTGTTTAGCTTTACTTATTCTCGAAAATATTTCAAGAGTTTTCATGTTTTAAGGATGATTTTAGGAATACTTCAGAATGAGTAACTAATGCAATAATCATAAGAAATGGCTTAAAACATGAGTTTTAAAGTAAACATTGCATGCATACAGCTATACAAATGAAGTTTTGAACAGGTTGAAAAGAGAGTGGGGGGGGGGGGGGAGTGGAAGAGAAAAAAAAATCACTTACTTGGAAACTCTGAGATAGATTTTCTTTACCAGTATAATGGATATGCCACAATTCAATTTCCCGCCATGCTTGATCAGTGTTCCAAGGATCATCCATGTAACCCCTTTTAATCATTTCACATTTCACTTCAGTTGGAACTTCTTCATCTTCTTCAAGAGCCTCACCACAACTTCTAAAAAACTAGACACAAATAAAGAAGAAATTTATTGATGAATAAAATTAAATGGGTTTATGAGAAAAATAATTTGAAAATATTTAGTGATTTTTAAAAACTCCCATTAATTTCTCTTTAACTTAATTCAATTAATTTCTATGTGAGTAATCTTAAAATAATAAAAATTTTATGACATTCTAAATATGACTATTTTATAAATTAATTCAGAAAAATTTCTAGAAGTTCTAATTAAAAATGCTAGATATTCAACAATTAAAAAGTTAATTACCATTACTTTAAAGCTAAAAAGTATTATGAAAAAAATTACATAAAAGTTCCACAGAAGTTTGGAATGTACTTTGGAAACTTTGAGATATTATACAAGAAAATTTCTAAAAAATGATGATATAAAAAATATTTTACATATATATTTTTGCCTTTTTATAATATTTAATCTTCAAGATATTTTTGAATATTTAAGTACTAAATGTAATTCTAATATAATAATAATAAAAAAAATGCTGAGTGCAGAAATCAGAATAGAAAATATTAATACATTTAGCATATCCTCTTGAGCATTCCAAACAGGTAAACTTGATTCTTTTCCTTTGAACAAAGAACGAAGTACATCATATTTTTGCTCACCAGGCACAAATCCCTACAAATATATTTTAATAAAACCATTAAGAAATAAGAACTTTATAAAACAGATGAAGTAATTACCATATTTATTCAAATCTAAGCTACCGCCGATTCTAAGCCGCACCCTAAATTCTTAACAAATTCAACAACTTTTGTGAAAAATGGACTAATGTAAAATGGTTTCTCAATATTCAATTTTATGACTTTAAAATTAATTTAAGATGAGAACTAAGAAGAAGTGAATAACTAGTTATTTTACCAATATTATAAACTTTTAAATACATACATGGACCTGTAATTGCTCTAGATGGCTCATCCAACGAATATTTTTTCCTTTGATTCCAAGCCACACCGATTTTCAGTAGCATTAACATTGGGAAAAAAGTGCAGCTTAGATTAGAGTAAATATGGTAGGAAAAAATACAGAAGATTCAAATATGAAAGTTAGTTCTCTATACAAATAAATAAAAACCTAATAATCACTCTAAAGTAATAATACAAACCTAATTTATTCCTGCAAAAGATTTGAAATCTGATTGCTTTAGCATATAAGAGATTGAAGAAAATAATCAAAATATCAAATATATGTTAAATTGTCTATATAGACAATGAACTGAACATTTATTTTGTTATAACAAAGTGTTTGAAATTTAATATGAAATAGACAAATTTTTATCCCTAAAATAAAATGCTTTGCCAAAATAACTAAATATTTTACTTACCTTCCAAATTTATGAAGACAAATAGTAAATTTAAAATTATACAACAAATAATGAAATGTTATTGCTAATGTAGTATGTATTAAGAATTTTAAAAGACTTTTCTGATTATGATAATAGATGAAAAATAATCTATTCATACCCCAGGTAAGGACAATTGCCCTCTGCGCTCTCCTCGCATCACAACAAATTCAAGACCTCGACCTCCACCTTTTTGCCATCTATAAACAAAGCCCAAATAAATTCAAATTAGTAATAACAAAACATTTTTTCAAAAAATCTTATCAAATTTAAATTTAACAGATACAAAACATTTATTTCTATAGCAGATATACACACAAAAACACTTTTTATCAGAACTTACATTAATAAAAAAAAATGTTGTAACAAGTTATGATAATCTCATATACATTATCATAAAAGATGAAATAAAAATGCAGTATTTTTAGACAATAGATTTTACACATAAAAATCTTTTCACATAATTAAAAACAAAAATAAAGTTGAATCTTCTTAATATTAGATTAGATACATCGTCAAATTTTATATATTGGCATTTTTGAAAATATTTAATTCCATTTTTATAACAAATTTTACATAAAATACACCACATAACAGCCTTTTTTAAAATATAAATATTAATTTTCTTTAATTGAGAAAACTTAAGATTGGAATAATTGCTATGAAAAAACAAAGAGCTACCTAATTACTATAACTGAAAAATATTTAAAATAATTCCTCCATAATTTATAAAACACACCAAAGTTTCAAATTAATTAAAGCTGAAATCACAAAGTGTGACATAGACATTAAGTAACATAAAAAATAACCAGTCAAAAAATAAAAACAGCAAATAACAAACCTTGTAATTATGGCCAGAACAAAATGATTTGGACCCCATCGTAACAAGGCACCACGGCCTCGCAAACCAGTTCTTCCATAAACATTTCTAATAAATACATGAACTTTATTAACACATTATTTATGAAATCATCATTAAAGATTGTATATATAGTCATAATATATAAAATTAGAAAAATACTTCTTTATGATAAAAATCCTGCACAAACAATATTTAAATAGAGTTTAAGCAAAATGAGAATTTTAATAGCAATTTTTCTAACTTTGAATATGAATGAAATATTTTAAATGTTATTCTCACCTAGGTACTTCTTCACTATCAAGTTTATAAACAACATAAGTTCCCTGATCTCCAATAATCCATGATGTTCGATCAATGCTAATACCAGCAGGATTAGAAGAGAGACAATTCCATTGAAAAACTGGCAACTGACTATCATCTATACCTTGAGTTGCACGAAGTCTACAGAAAGAAAGAAGCTTAATTACTTAAAAAAATTTATTATTTTAAAAGAAAGGAATTATCAGTTTATCCAGCAACAAAAAAAAAGTAACAAAAGTTTCACTTATTTATTAACAAATTATATTAAGTTTCCTATTTCATGCCTCAAAGAGAACCAAGCTTATGTTAAATATTTAAACTAAACTCATAATTACTGTAGTTTAATGAATATCAGACATTATGCAGTAGGGGAAAATTCTTATTTTTCCATCTGAAATTTTATATCAAATTAAAAAAGTTACTTCAAAAAATGGAGGGGGCAGACGAAGTACCTACAACATTAATCAAAATATTTGCTGAGTACATAGATGCCAACATTTTTGCAAAGAACTATCATTCTAACAAAGCCTGAACAATTTATGACAGCATTGTTTAGAATTACCAGACAATGTCTCATTTTCAAAAAATCTTGATGATAAGGGAGAAACAAAGTTCTTTGAATAGGTTTTGGTAAAATATTAAACCTGATAATCATGAACTAAATTTAGAAAATTTTAGGAAAGGAAAATTTAAAATTTTCATTTATTTTATCTAATTACTCTTGCATTTATATATTTCAATTTCAAGTGGTGTTTAAATATTTTTTTCTCAATGGAAGTAATAAAGGTTGTGTATTACAGAATCACTGTATACTTAAAAATTAAAGTTTTCTTTAAAATTATCTCAAAATATTCTTATTTGAATAGCTTTTAATATAATTATTAATGTGTTCTTGAATTCATTTGAAGAATTAATTATTCTGAAATACACAAAAATGACAAAACTTTAACTTACAAAAGAACATCTTCATCCACATATTGTTGAAGTGAAACAGGAAAATCACTTTTTGGACGAGTATATGCAACAGGATCATAATCAGTCCACATAACTTCCCAAGGAACATATTTATCAGGGACTGGATATCTTTGTACTCTAGTGCTAGGATAAGGTGTATGACGGGCCAAAACATGTATTGATGCTTGACTCTGCAATCCTCTTTCTACATATAGATGTAATAACTTATCAAGATACAGTTTTAGTTAAACAGTCAATCTTATTTTTTATATCAACTCATTTTCTTAGTATTAGATATCTAATACTGCAATTACAATTAAAAACAATTTTAAAAAAGATGTTAACATTTCTTTTAATAGTTTTATCTTTTGACTTTGATTTGAGCTGTTTATCTGCAGGCCTGTCAGCAGTAAGTAAAAATTAATCTCAGTGAGTAAAAGTAAAATTAATCTGAGTATGTTAGGAACAGGGCTTTTTACCAATGATTTAGGTTTTAATTTCTCATTTGAGATACTGCATATCTCATATCAAATTTATATGCACTGAATTTTGATCAGATTTGAAATAAATAAAATATTCATTTATGTGGTGATTTTACAATATATTTTGTAGATATTGAAGAATAAATAATGAACAATGTAATAACTAATAAGCAAAAAATGTAACTAATCAATAGTAAGCAATATAAAGTAATAAGAATGAATTTATAATTTTAACACAATGTTCACTAAAATACACTAGACTAGCCTCCAAAGGTTAAGGTACAACACATTTCTTGAAGCTTGCCATAAAAAAAATAGCACAGCAATAAATTTTATCATTTATATGAATGAAAATCAAGGGCTTTAAGAAAACTTATGCGGGGAAAAAAAGATAGTCCTAACTTTTTTTATTTTAAAGAAATACACATTTTAGTAGAAATTAAAGAAAATGAGCACAAATATCAAACTTATGCAGTTTGATGAGTACCGTTACATGTACAATCTTTAATCTTCAATACTCATCAGTAATTTCATTTACAATATCCAAGAGAATCTAGAAATGTCTTGGAGAAATTATTTACTCAAATTATTTAGGTAGCAAGCATTGGGATGGATAGAAAAGGGCTTGTCACAAGCTGATGCTGCAAGAGCATCTCAAATTGGCTTTCAGTGCGATCTAACAATTGTAGGATCAATTGAAATTGAAAGACAATGCGTCTCGAAGACACGGGTTTCAGGGTGAGGCAAGATTGTTTTCTAGCTCTTTCAGATTGAATAAGAAGAAGCACAACAATGCCTCAGCTTATTGTAGATCATTTTGTCATAACTGGGACAAAAATTTTCACTACAAAGATGCAAAAAAATGGCTTCCAATGCAAGTCTTCATGCAAAACGACCAGTTACGTTCCCCATCATCGATATAGATGTGCCCCTTGGCAAAGGAATTCGTTTCCTGGGCCTGACAGCAGTGGACTTCTGTACTCTTCACAGAAGAGTCCTGGTTAACACTGAAGAGTGATTCAGGGTGTTTGCAGATCTGAAGGGAACAATGCACCAGATACAACCAATCCAACAATGTCGAATAACACAACTATAGAGATGGTAGAATCATGGTTTAAGCAGATATCTCTTTTGGTGGTCAGACTGACCTGCATATGATCCATGGATGAATTCTGACTAGAGTAAGATATCTTGGGTGAGGTCCTTGATCAATATATTCATCCATACACCACTGCTATTGGTAATGAATTCATTCTAATGGATGATAATATGGGAATTCACTGAGCTGTGATTGTTGAAAATTATCTTCAGGATCATAGTTTGGAATGAACGGAGTGGCAAGCTCAATCTCTAGACCTGAATCTAATAGAATATATCTGAGGCTACCTTAGTGAACATGTTGGTGTATTAAGTTTGACTCCAAGATCCTTACATGAGCTGGAGTAAGAATTACTCAATATTTGATCCTCGCTTCGCATTTTGGTATCCAATTACTTAACTGAAAGTATGGAAATGTCAATGCCACCAATGCATTGCAGTTAGGAGTGAACATATTTCTTATTATAACCGATTTTTGTAATGTTGCCCAAGACATCTTTCCTCACAAGTATGTAATATTTTGCTTCCTACAATAATGAATTGTTCTTTCAACGATGTTTTGTTTTTGTTGCAAAGTATGTTTGTGTTAAACTTAAGCAGGTTTATTTGTCCCTTTCAATAATAAACTGCTTAGTTCACATTTCCTCCAGATTTCTTGATTCCATGTTCATTCATTTTCAAATTAGACACATTAAACAGTTTGTACCTTAACTTTTGAAGGGTAGAGTAGAATGCAATTCTATTTGTATTTTTGGAAAAATTTTAGTACTTAAAAATACCCTTCTTTCCAGAAATTCAATTGTAGTTATAAAATACTTTTCATCACAAGAGTAGTAAAAAAAGTATAAATAATTACAGTATGAATAAACACAATAGCTGCATTGGAAATCAAATGCACACACGCACATCATTAATTATATACTAAATTACTATAAATCTAATGTAAACCTTAGCAATATGCAGAAATATATCAAGACAGTATAGATCAGGGGTCGGCAACCTTTCAGCTGTGGTGTGCCAAACCAATCTACCAACATGATTCAGCGTGCCAAGCAATAGTAAATATTTGAAACAATTTGATTCCCACGACAATACATGCAGAATTAGGAAAAATAGAGGTCAAAAATACTAATTTAATTATATGTTAATTATGCATCATTTTAAGATATTTATTGACATAAAAATAAACATAAAATACATTACTTCAATTCAAATACAAATATTTAATGTGCACATAAATATGTATCTTTTTAGAATTTTTAAGGGAAAAATTAAAGTATGACTGTTCTTCAATACAAATCAAAAATTAAAATTGTATATATATTATGCATTCTTAAAAATATTTATGAAACAAGAAACAAACAACATAAAGTATAAGTGTTCATGCAGCAAAGTTAAATATAGAAAAATTAAAACATTAATGCGAACCTTGTTCCTGCAGAGCTCTACTTAATGTCGCAATATCAGGGGTATAGTTCGTTACTTTCAATTTGACACAGGATTCAGAATGTTCAGCAGTTAAACAATTTCTTAGTGGACTCAAAATATATTTCATATGAGAAAAAATTTGTTCACATAGATATGTGGAACCCAAAGCGGAAAGAAGGGCACATGCTATTTTTTTTCAAACAATTAAATCTTTCTGGCAATGACATCCAGTAATTTAAAATAGCTGTCGATTTACTGCTAGAGTTATCTTCCAAATTTTTCCGTAACTTCTTAAATTTTGTTTTCCATAAATCTGAAGATGTTAATTCAATAAGTTCCATTTCAAAATTATCAGTTTCCATCCACTCAAAAATTGACAAATCGAATGGGATTATTAATGGGACTATTAAATCAGGTTTGATTAGAAAAGAAAATATAGGCATACAAGCTTCAAAGTCTTTGCATCTTTTAGAAAACTCCTCCTTAAGTGCTTCAACGCAAGTTTGAAGTTCATCTTTGTCTACGGTTGATGTATTTGCAAGCACTTTAACATTTGGGAAATATTTGTAGGTACTAGTATTAATATCACGGGAAAATAGATTAAATTTTTTAGGAAAGCCCTTCCAATATTCAAAGAGTTCAAGTACTGTTTGACTTTTTCCTTGCAATCCTAAGTTTAGTTCATTAAGATGTTTAGTTATATCTGTCAGAAACATCAATTTACATAACCATTCCTTGTCTAATTTGGGAAAATGTTCTCCCTTCTCATTAAGAAAAATTTTAAAGTGCTCCATGCATGACAATAACTAATTCAAGACATTACCACGACTAAGCCAACGGACATGACTGTACAAGGAAAGATCCCCATATTCACTTTCCGTTTCTTCTAAAAGAGATTTAAATTGCCTGTGTACTAATGAAGATCGAGACACTATAAAATTAACTATTTTAACAACAGTATTCATTACAGAAATTAAGTGCTAAGACGAAATTTTGGCAACTAAACTTTCCTGATGTATTATGCAATGGAAGTTCAATATTTTATGTCCAATACGATTTTCAAGAAGTTTGACAAATCCCCTTTCCTTGCCAACCATTGCAGGAGCGCCATCAGTAGTTACACAAAATATTTTTATATTAATATTTTTTCTTTCAAAATGATTTATAAATGAAAAAAGAATATCCTGCCATTTAGTTGTACCAGACAGAGGAATCATACTGCATAATTCTTCATAAATTCGATTTTTATCACAATATCGTGCAATTACTGCAAGGCTTGCAACATCATTCACGTCTTTACTTTCATCAAGAACAATGCTAAATGCAACAGTTTCTTGTAAACCTGAATTTTGTTTCACAGTTATATTTTCTGCCATTTGTGTTATTCTTCTTTCTACAGTTCGCGCAGAAGCAGGTATTTCTTGAATTCGGGATAATATTGTTTGCAAGTTAGGTACATCGCTGAACAATATTTCAGCCCTTTTTAAAAATGTGTCCTTTATATGTTCGCCATCAGTAAAAGGTTTTCCTTTGACTGCTAAACAATGAGCAATGACGAAACTACATTCTGTCGTTTTTGGTTTGACTCCAATTGTTTGACACAAAAGTGTAATTTCCTTTTTATATCCAGAAATAGCTCTTTCTAAAACTTCACATTTCTCATCGGAATTCTTAAATGTGGTCTGGTGTTTAGTTTGAAAATGTCTTTGTATATTTTTTGACGTACGACATAGGACACTTTCACGACATAGCACACATACAGCACGATCTTTTTGTTGTATGAATCCAAATTCGCTAGTCCAAGAATCTTGGAAATCGCGAACATCAATTACAATAAAACTAACACAACGCGACAAAGTTAAAAGTAACCAAAAAATCACGTCGTGCATCAAACTATATTTAACTTTCGACTGAATTCATACTCAGTATTCGTATATCGCCGTGGCTGATAGAAAACATAAAAAAATTTGCTCTAATATCTATTTCTATTAGCTTAATTCACTCCAAAAGTAAAACATAAAATAATTATGACTTCTTTGGCACAACACTCAAAAAATTACATTTGCTCTTAATATTTAGTGAAAAAAGACTTTTGTTATGAAGTCTGATTCACTGGCCTAATTAACCCACAGCATTTTTTTTCACCGAATTTATTTCCAATCCAAATTAAATATGTTGATAGAATAACTATTTTTGTTTAATATATTTCCGATGGAAAAGGTCTGTTAAGCAGAATTTTGATTTATACCCAAGACATTTGTTTTTTCTTTTTCCGTCGATGCCCAAACTTTTGGTGGGTAAAGACAAACTCCTTACTTTTTTATTCACAGAGCCGTAATGAATAATCCTTAATTTTGCAAGTATTGCTCAATAATTTTTATTTGTGTTAAATATTTAATGCTAATAGTAAGTCACATTTAAACAGAAGATGTTTCTTTTACATAAAGCACACAAACTACAAGCAAGCTGATTCAGCAGAATCGTTTTATGGCAGAGAATCGAAAGTGAAAAATAACCTTTATATAAAATTGTACGAGGGGATGAAAGGAGAGACAGAACGATGTAGCTTTATATATAGTATATATCTTATAATTTTGCAGAGTGGTGGCATGCCACTGGAAATTGCTCCGCGTGCCATAGGTTGCCGACCCCTGGAATAGATCACAGCAAAATGGCCTTTTAATACATTAGAAAATTTTTAGACTTGGGATTAAGAATATAGGGTTTATATATTTTCATTTTCCTTAAAAAAAAACTGTTTATAAAATATTTTAATGTCAATGATTAATTTTACTATACTGAATTTTAGTAACCAAAAAATTATTAACAGAAGAAATATATTTTTAAGCATAAAGCATGATGGACAGTGGAAAAAGAAATTGAGAAAAAATACAATGATACCTTGAATTTTTTCAGTAAGGTGTTTTATATTCTCCAAATACACATGTGAATGATTCATCATACGATCTAGTTCTTTCAAACGGCTTTTCAACTGATGCATAACTTTCTTTTGATAATCAACATCCTCAGTTATAGTCATAATTCTGGGAAAAAAATGTATGTATAGCAACCAAAAATAATAATAATAAAAAAAAAAGACATTTTAACACACACAGTATTGAAACCAAAATTTTAATCCTTCTTATCCCATTAATTACTTCTTAATCCTATGTTACAATAAAAATGCAACAATAATAAGACTACAATAAATCTCAAAAAAGAACAAGAGCTGAAAAATATAATTGGAATAACAAGTTATAAAAAAATTAAATTTTAATAGCTGCTATTATACTAAGGGAATTGAAAAACATTTTGCAATATCTCTATTTATTGCCTTATTTCAACATAAAATTTATATGATTAAAAATAGTTGAAAAGAAAAAAATGCTCCAATAAAAAGTAACAAAGTACACAAAATAATTTTATAAAAAATCAATTAAAAGTTTAAGTTTCTTCTGATGCAATATACATGGAACACAAAGGGAGAGGGCAGGCAGATTACAAACCAATGAAATAAATTCTGAATAAGAGGCTTAAATACTTAAAAAGTAAAATATGTAAATTAATACACATGAAACAATAAAAGAAACAAACCATATAATATTCAATAATAAAATATATGTTATAGAGATATCTAATTTAAGCCTTATGTTAAAATGAAGAATGTTGAAAGAAATGTATTATAGAGTGACTTTTTTCCAATTCTCAATATGTTTTATATATGCTATCAAAAAGACTTCACTTAAATACTTTCTTAGTTAATATTTTAAAAATAAATTTTGTAAAAAAAATACTTAATCAACAAAAATTACATTTCCATTTGTTTCTTAGCTAGTTGCTTCTCATTTTCTGCTTCCATTTTTTCTTTTGTATAATCCTGAGCTAACTGTCGCCAATAGTTATAATCTTTTTCTGATAATCTATGGCCTTTAGACGAGTCAAAAAACACACTCACATCCTAAAAATACATTAGATCAAAACATAAATTACTCAAATTCAGACAGATTTATAATTATGAAAGAAATAGCCAATTTGCTCAAAATCCTTACAGCTTCATCCCTGCTTTTGCAAAGTCGGCATAAAATACAGCGATACAGCCAACGGACAACGATGATGAGGTAGCTGAAAATACTAAGAGGAGGTGGTAAACGAAGACGATTTGTAAAATCAACAACTAATTGATAACGTTGAAATTTCCAAATTGCATCAGTTTCTGATTCCAACTTAGAAGCAGTGGCACTGAAAAAATATAAAATAATTTTATATATAATAAGTAAAAAAAATCTAGTAATAAATTTGAATTAAATAGAATTTTTTTTAAAAATGAAATAAATTTGAATTGAATAGAATTTTTTTTAGAAAAATTATAATTTATTTGTACAAATGTGCCTAATCTTTTTATATATGATACACTTGCTCCAAAAAAATTAATACACATAGTTTATAAAAACAAACCATGCAAAAGAAAAAGAAACAAGGAATGCGTTTCATATCAAAAAGTAGTGTAAAAAGGTGATATGAATGCTAAAACTTTACAAATTTTTAGTCATGTACATTTACATTCTAAAAATATATACACTTTATTAAATATTTAACATTAATCTTTTAAATTCAAACATGTTTTACTCAGATACTAATATAATATTCAATACACAGATGCAACTGTTCTTCATTTGCAAAAAACTTTTTTTCTACTTTGAGTTGTTCCCTTTAAAGTTTTTATAAATTTGAAAGCCTTCTACTTTATAGTATTTCACTCCCACAAGCACTTCTTTAAAAAAATCTTATATTCACAAAATTAAAATTTTTTTACATTTTTTTTAAAACAGAACTATGTCTAGGAATTGAGTTTTGATCTGCAGATGGTAGATTTTTGTAGTGATTTCTCTTGATAGTTACTTTATTCCATCTTAAGAAGACACAGTACAATTGACAAAAATTGGTCAAAAATAAAATTTAATTTTTTTTAGCTTAAATTGTTTTTTATATACTTTTTTATAACCAGACAAAATTTGAAAGCTCTAAACTTAAAAATCACAGAATTATGATAGCGTTTGCATTCGTTTTTATTCACATCCCTATGGCAAATCAAAATTTTAAACTTACTTATCTCAAAGATAAAATTACTAGTTTATCATCATTTAAAATGACAAGGCTTTTTTTCTGTTGTGCCTAATACTTTGAATTTTTTTTTACCTATTGCTAATAGTACATGTAAGAAAAGTTGGTATGCATTTTTGAATCAAAGCAATACTTATTTTTTAAAAAATAATTGAACTTAGAATTTGTATATTTTTTAAGGAATCTTCAATAAGCATTCATAAAAAGAAGTATTGTACGAATACTAATCATGTTATCGCAAAACCCATACCAACTTTTGTTATGCATAGTTTGACGTACTTGTAAATTAAATTTCATTCGTGTATGTAAACTTTTGTAGGAGGAGTAGCATTTTAAAATCACTCCACAAGTTTCAAGTTTTTTTTCTTAAAAAATTAAATGACTAGCTTTTTATGAAATTTTGAGCACAAGATCTGTTTTAAATAGTATACACACATAGGAGGCAACCCAAAAATTTTTGAAAATCCTTGAATTAAAATTTTTTGCTTAAATGGTATCATGTACCCTTTAGTTTTTACAATAGATATTGAGCATTCAACTCTTGTATTATTGTCATATTTTTATTTTCTCAAAAATGACTTTTCTTGCTCTCTTAGTAATTACATATGCGTTTTCACTCAATCTGGAGTCAAAATTTAATACATTACGAATTAGTAAAAAACAATCTAACACATCTAATAGCTGAAGGTATGAATGTCACCTAATAAAAATGTTATGAAACAATGACAATTTAAAAATGAATAGTTGGATGTTAAAATAATATGCGAGCACATCACATTTGCTCCCTAGAGAGAGAGCATGCCACTATATTAAATAAACTGATTCTAAGGCTGTAAACTTAAAAAAAGGGCAATGTGTGTGGTAAACTGATCAGTCATTTTAATCCACAGTCTTAAATTTTGTTATAGCAAATTAAACATGCAAAAAAGAGCATTTTTTTAGCCATTCTATTTCAACACTATGTTAAAAAAAAGCACAATAGTACAATATTACATCTTTAAGTTTTCCAGTAAAAAATAGGAAAATAAAGGATACAAAATCCACATTTACCTGAACAAGGCATATAACAGTGTAAGCAGTATAAGTTTCAGAAATACAAAATACTGAATAGCAAACAAATAAGGCCATAAGCCTGTACTCGGGCAAGTATAATCCGAATCTGAAAACAAAAAATATTGTAAATATTGAAGTTTAAACAAATACATTTAAATATAAGTAAACACATAAAAATATGAGCTATTAATTATAATAAAAAACACCATTGACACTTGTTAAATTTTAATAACTATCAGTTTTATACTTTAAAATAGTACTGAAAATGCAAAAATGGCTATTCTCACAATGAGAAAATCAATGAGACATGTTGAGTAATCCAAATAATGACCAAATGTTTGATAATGAACTATTAGAGTAGAGAGAGAGGAGAGAGAGAAAGAGGGAGAAATAAAATAGAAACAAGAATGTTTATAAATATTTGTAATTCTTATTCAAGATTATAAAAGCAGCAGAAAAATTCTTCAAGTGAATTCTAAAAATTTAAAATCTAGTTACAGAAAAAAAAATGTTAAATGAAACTATAAAAAGCAAAATATTGAGATTCTTAAACATCAGTAATTCATTTAAAGACAACGAACAAAATACTATGTAGTATCATTTGTATGTCTTGCAAATATTTAAAAAAATTTAAATTAGTATACATCTTTTATAAATTTAAAACTATTCTTCATTATACATCAAATTTATTACAAATTAATAAATAATTAGAATTTTCAGTTTTGATGTGGGAAATCCTAAATTATATTTGCGACTACACATATTTTTGTATATCTACTATACTTTTAAGGATAAATAAAGAGATAAAGATATTTAATGATAAAAGGAAAATATCAAATGAAGTATTCAGGCTATTGACCTAATTATAGATTGTGACGGATCTATACGTGTCCTCTTACTAACTCCTTGGGGATTCCTTTAGAGCAAGAATTCTTTCAACCAACTTTCACTGAAGACAAGAAAACATGATTATGCAAATTAAGTTAATATATATATTCTGTATTTGCGAGTTTTACGGAGTTAGTGATGTGAGAATCAAAGAGTTAGTGAAGTGAGAATTGAAGATTACTGAAATGAGGATAGCTCGGATGTGAAGTGAATTAATGAGAAGCTACCAATCTGGCAGTAGTAAGTAAACGGTGTATGACATATGAAGTTGGAATCTCTAAGAAGTGCTGAAGTCAAGTGTTAGTGTTCTATTAGTGTTCAAGGCTACGTCGAATAGTTAAAGAATTGCAAGAGTTCTCGTATTGTGCTCCTATTTTAAGTAGAAGTTAGAGAGTTAAATTATTAGCACACTATCAAAGTAAAAAATGAGCTTTGTATAAGTTATTGTAGGAATATATTTGAATGGTCGTATATATTGTCCCCATGCAATCTGGTCTCACCTCCGGGCTCTAGTTGATCAAATTTATCTTAATAAGAGTGTGCTTTGTGTCTGTGTTAAATATAGAGATAAATAAATATTTCGAGTTCATCATGTCATCTGATCATTTAGTTTCTCCTACACATCTAGCCAGGTTAGAGGGAAGAAGGAATAATAATTCCCTACAGATGTATTAAAAGCATTCGCTGTGTGTGTGTAAAATACTATTATTTATGATAATTTCCCAAACATAAATGTAATTTTTGAAAAAACATTGTTTTATATTAGACAATAAATATTAAAATGGATATTACTAGTTTAGTTCCTTGAAAATGAAAAAAGGATGATTGGAGCATAAAATAGATCAATGAATATACAATTATTAATATTTAACATAGTTTAGAAATGTATAAAGAAGAAAGCTGCAATATAAATTTTCATAACAGCTTTAAAAATTATTTTAAATATTAGAGTCGTATTTAAAAAATGTATTTTTTCTGCCTAAAATAATGAATTTTCATTATAGAACAGTAATAAATAACTTACATTTGCCCACAATGCAATAATCTGATGAACTATGATGAGATCTTGTCATATTGCATCTATCTTTTCCTATAAAAATAAATTTCATAAAAATATGCAAAGTAGTATAAAAAACTCTGTAAATTACATACACATGTTTATATATAATCTTTATAAAAAAATGCAAACACAGTGTATTAATACCAAAATAATTCAACTCAAGATACATTGAAAAAAAAATAATTACCTCAAATAATATGTACAATGTTTAAACTCCAGATTTGAAATTGTATATTTTCTACACAAGTAGGTGATAGCCATAATCTATTTATTTTACTTCCAAGTTATTTGAGACTTTTATGCACTAAATAAAAATTTGGAATTCTAAGAACAAGACATGTATTAGAGTCCTTTTTAGTCCAATAAAATAAGATTCAGTTAACGTAAAAAATTATACATTAAACACACACAATACTGATGATATAAGAAATAATTTTTTCTAAAATGTTAGAGAATATTGATTTCTGAAAAAGTCTTTAGACTATAAAATTATAATGGGTACTTGGGTATCAGCCTGTCAACCATTTCATCAGTAAATGCTGGCCAAAAATAGGGGGGGGGACATCTTCCCCTTTCTATGCTTGAACAAAACTTTGTTCATGAATTGTCTTACTTTTTTCTTTTTGTGAAAAATGATTGAAATTTAAGACTTCTATTAAGGAAGAGAATGTAATGAAGTATTTAAAATGGGTACAATATGTCTACTTAAAAACAAACTACTGTTTGCATAATGTAGCTGTTACATATTATATTAATTTTTTGTATTACAATAATGGAATTTAAGTCATGAAATCAATTTATAAATTTACTAATCTACAATAATAAATTTTGGCGCAAATTTTTCAAAATCCTCACCAATTTATCTGTTGACAGGCTAAGACATAAATATAACAACCTTATATTCTATATTATATATATTTCAAATAAAAAAATATTTAAAAATTAAATTTTTTTATTAAAAAAAAATAGAATTTGCAAATACAATTTAATTGCAATTACAAAACTTGTATAGGAATTGCATGCATACATACACTAACCTATTAGCGGAAATAAAATAAAAATCTAGGATGCTTAAAAAAATAGGGGGGGGGTATTGTCCCGAGAATTATGTGATTTATATTTCATAACTTATATATTTCTAATTTTACATAATCAAATTTTATACTGCATTTCATATACATATATATAATTGAATGTATTCTAATATTCTTTTTAGCATCAGAAAGTTAAATGAAAAATTACACATAAAAAGATGTTTTAAATAAGGGTAGCACATATAATACCTTGAGTCTTTTATACAAAACATATTTTGCATTGTCAAAAAATTTGCATTTACAAATGATAACTAAACATAATGAATGAATTTTTTCAGATACAATTATATAATAAGGAATTGCAATTTTGCTAAATTTTTTAGCTTACCTTCTAATTCACCAATAGGAGTCAAAAATAAAGAAAACCATGCTCTGTGAAAAGTTTGTCTGAAAAGTTCAATTGAAAGTGGATAATCTGGATATAAAACAGCTTGAAGTACGATTCCACCACTGATGATTACCAGCAAGGTCATACGCATGAAATTTACAAAATCAACCAAAACCTTTAATTAAACATAACACATTACTATGTAAATATAATCAATGTCCAAAATTTTAGTATATTATCAATGGCTAACAATATTAAATTATAAATATATACCTTGCCCACACAAATATTTTATTATTGGACCATTTCAGTCATTAACTAAATTATTCAAATTTCATAAACAATCTTTTAATATTTTTTAAAAATTATTTTTATTCATATATTTAATAATTAAATAATTCCTAGAGCAAGTTTAAAATAATACTAAGAAAATCTATAGGTGAGGAAATTGTTTTAAAAATAATTTATGTTTGAAAACCATTATCATTTCTACATAATACAACTATATTTAATTCATGATGAAATATTATTCAAGAATAGTTTTCAGTTAAGAGTAAAAAAGAAATGCAGTCTAAAAAATTTAACACAAACTAATTAAGTTTTTATTTGAATAAATATTGGATAAAAATTCAATATACATTTCAAAACCTATGATAGGAAAATATTTTAAACTATAATAATCTGAACCAGCTTACCATAAGCCGTACTCTATAAAGAAGCGGCCCCAATGTAGGTGAAATTGGTAGGTATATTGCAATTAGACGATAGAAAAAATACAGTAACCCTATGCACAAAATCACTTTTCCAGTGTATGGATCAAATATAACACCAACATTTAAAATTCTTCCCAACACATATAAAATGATGAAAGCTATAATTAAAAGTATCTCCAAACATTTGAAAAACAGAGGCACACTTGTGTATTTCTGGAAAAAGAAAAAAAGATTTTAGAGTTATAAAAAAAATAATTGTAAATCCAGCCAATGTAAAATAGAGATAAGATAATTTATAAAAAAACTAATAAACAATTTTAGTTAATAACTATAATAATAAATGCTCATGAAAAAAATCTTTTAAATTACACTAGAAAAAAATTAGGAAAGATCCATTAAAATATTAATGTAAATGAGATACAGACTTAAAATTCTTTATACAAATAACAATATCAGCATATCTCTTATTAGAGTATAAAATGAGATGATAGGTAGAGAAGATGAAAAAATAATGTTACAAATTTTAATTAGTTGCATTAAAAGATAAAAATAGTATAATTGTATATTCAAAAAGAAGCAATTTAATTTCTCTGAAATCATTGGATAACTATAGCTCTTTGTCTTTCTAAGTTTTTATATATTCAAATCAAGTTTTATCAGTTGGTTGATTACAATTTCTAGCATCAAGTCCTCTTGGGATTATTTTTTCAGATAAAATGTCAAATCAATAAACCAACATTAAAATAGGTTAATAATTATACCATATTTTGATCAAATTTAAAATTTATGAGCTAGAATAACAGACTCAATTTTATATTTTGACCACCTATGTATGTTGATAACTTAATTCTATTTTTTACAGTGATCAAATAAAAGACATTCTACTGAATACATAAATTTATATTCCATAATTTAAATGTTTTAATATACTAGATATTTACATTTTAGAATAATAACTAAAATAGCAGGAATGATACTGAATAAATTTTAGATAGTACATTTTTAAATCACAAAAATAAACAAAAATAAAACACAAGCAAATGATAAATATGGTACATAAGAAATAAAACAAATTCTTACTTTGTATAGTATGTATGTACGTCTAATGTATTCTATAAGAATAAGTGATGTCCAAGAACATACAATAATGTCAAGCTCCTTGTTCCCACAAGATGGCCATAAAACAGCCATGCTAAAAAATCCCAGATATATCATATAAAATATCTGGAACATAAAAAAACTACAGATGTAAATGAAAATTAAGGCAGCAACTGTAAATTAGTGAATATAAAGCAGAGAAATTGCTGCATACCTGAAAAGTCCAAAACTTTGTAATGGGTGCACTCCACATAAGATAGATCATTCGGCAAAGAGGAGGTGGGGAATGAATAAATACTTCTTTCTCACGTAGTAATGTTGCAACTTGTTCTCTATGGTGACCATGTCCGAAATCAAATGGACTTCTATCTTGACTTTTGAGATAAACAACACTACCTCTGGGACTGTAAGTTATGGGGAAAAAAGGTTTAATGTTGTACTAAAGTTGTAAAAGTAACTACCCTAAAATCCAACATAAAAAGCACATTTATACTTTTAAGCTGCAATTTTCAATTTTTAGGCATATTTGCTGTAAAAAGCGTACCCCCTTTTTTATGAGGAAATCTGAAATGTACATGTGTTTTGAAGTCATTTATTAGAGGTATTTAGGAAATTAATACACTTCTAGAACTACAACCCTCTAAGTTAATAAGGAACATCATTTCTTTTAAATAAACCTGTTTCAATGTTCGTAAAAGTTTTTTTTTCTAGGCTCATCATTTCTTTACTTTTAAAGTTCTAATTTTTTTTACCCAGCATATAATGTGCACTCACAAATTTCGTTCTTATTTTTTGAGTTCATAGTGTGCATTATGTGAAGCTGAGTGGTAGTGCATCACACTTCTACGCCACAGGTCCGGGGCTCAAAACCCGGGTGAGTCAAGGCGACTCAGATTTTTATCAATTTAGTGGGTCGATAAATGAGTGTCACGCTTGCTTGGGAACTGAACACTAGGAGTTTTGCATCAGACTGACCACCTGATCGGAACATATACTCATGCACCTCAGAGCCCAAGGTCACGTATACTAATACGGGCACAGTAGGTCTTGGCCCTCATGGGCTGCTGCACCATCGAACTAAGTGTGCATTGCATTCCGGATTTTATGGTAAGTCATAAACGGAAAACCTTTTGGAGTCAAGTCTTGATCATTCGACTAAAATAAATTTTTGGGGATAATTTTTTTTAACATGGATAACTTTAACATTATTCATTATTAATAATACTGAATATAAGCTGCCATCAATTCTAAGTCATACCCCAAATTCTCAAGATGTTTTTGTGAAAAAATTGTGCAAACTGATTTTTATCAATATCTAATATTTACTAAATTTTAAAAAAAATTAATCAAGTACTAATAAGAAGTGAATAATTAATTTTACTAATATTAAAAATGTTTAAATACACATACTCTAACCATCAGTATCATGTTCATCATTTAAAATTTCTCTGCTTTCAATTCTAAGCCGCACAAACATTAAAAAAAAAAAGAGAGAGAGCGGCTTAGATTTGAATAAATATGGTAACATCAAACAACTATTAGGAATACTAGGATAGGGAACACACTCCATACTTTTAATAAGGATATATCAAGAACAATTATTTTACTTTAATGATATAAAAATATTGCAGAATAAGTACTTTATTTGAAGTTGAAAAACTTGGTAGATAAGTTTAATTTTCCCCTAAATTAAAATATTCTCATTTAGATACTTTTAGAAAATTAACTGAAGTAATCCTAAAAACAAAATATATAAATTAAGATTACAAACCTAATAAAATCATTTTCTTTTCCTTGATTTGCATCTATCAAAATTTCGTCATCACCATCTCGCTCATCTCTTTCATCATCCGAATCAACATCTAAATTAAATTATCAGTACTTCAGAAAATTGTAATCACATTAGTCTTAATAGTAATCTTTCTACAAAATAAAATCAAGATTTTAAAATAACAGTGCCGAAAAAAAAAAGATAAAGGAAATGTAAATGATAAAAAAAAATGTATTATGTGCAATTCAGCAATATTCTTTACATTCAATTTCTTATGACATACATTTTTACACTACATGGGAAATCAAATATTCTGCTTTCTAGATTCAGATACAAAAACAAAACTTCATTAAATCTGTAATTCAATGCATTAACTAAAAACTGTTTAAGATTTTTCGTTTATCTGATTTAATTTTATAAAAGCAACTGAATTTCAAAATATAAATAAATACCTGCAGAAGTATGTACATCCCAAGAATGTAAAGGATCTGTTTTAAAGCGTATCCAAATATACATAGGGAAAATAAAGAATGCACACAAAACTACCTAAAACCAAAAAATTAAGATTTAAAACTTTTTTCCCTAATTAACAAGTTAAGATTATTATTCAATTAAAGCAAATTGAAATTGTTAAAATAATTACCTTAAACCACTGTGGAAAGGTTACAACTCCCCATGTGACATCTCTAATTCTAATATTTCCTAAAAACAAATTGGATAACCATTTTTGACAGCACACATGTGAAAGGAATGTTCGATTTTTAGCATTTGCAGCAATATCAACAGCTGTTTTGTAAGACCAATCTGAAGTTTCTTCACTTAAAACATCGTAAGCTCGACAAGAAGAGTCCATGTAACTGGCATCTAGCACACCTGTAGCCATTTCCGAAAATTCTCTAAAATATAAAAGTACAACAAAGTTTTGGGGTAAAAAACAAACTGTATAAAAAAAGAAGATTTAATATTCAAAAGTAGACATTACAAAGAGAAAAACAAAATCAAAGTCACGTATTTCTCAAACATATATATTCATATACATTTATTTGTAATCCATCTCTAAAAACTGTCGATTTAATTTTACAGAAACTTGTTTTAGTTTAATATATCACCAGAATCTTATTTACTGATATACATGATAATCTTTCTACATCTGAGCAGTGAGTATAAAGATACTGTTTCCAATTTCCATTGGTATAGTATTTAAAAGTAAGAAAAAATGTATTCTATAAATATTTGAATTTCTTTCAAAGTTCATTTTAACAGTAAAACTGAGTAATTAATCAACACAGAGTGGATATTTAGGACACTTAATAGCAGGGGTTCTTAACCTAGGGTGTACACACTACTAATGCAATATGAAAACTTATTAAAATACACTAAAAATTTAAAAAGAATAAATAAATTATGAATGTATTTGTAAATTAAAGTAAAAATAAAGGCATTAATGATGTTAAGGATTTAATGTGTCCCCCATAAAACACTGTTAACATGTACCGTGCTGCATCAAAACTGTGTTATACAAGACTTTTTGTTGATTTATTTTAATTAATGTAATAAATAAATAAAACAATTATGTATGTATATAATTAATGTACATGTACATGTTGTATGTAAATCAGGACATTATGTACCATGTTGTAACAAAATCATGCAATATGAAACTTTGAAATGACATAAATCAAGCCAATTTGTACCGTATAATATCGAAATAAAGTCTTAAGGTGTAAAATTTTATGGTAGTTGAAATTTCGTTCCAATAAAACATGCAAATAAAAAAGTAAGTTAACTTCCCATTTTTAATAAAAAAAAAAAAAAGTACAACAAAAAATATATTGAAAAATAATTATAAAATAAATAGAAATGACTTATTAGGATCACAAAATTAATTTTCATCATCACTCTCGTCAGAAATTACAGTGAATCAATTTTTTTGCAAAGTTGGTTTGAAACTCTTCTATACACTTGTTATTTCTCCATCATTACAAAAATTATCTGCCACAGTTGCAGTTATCTGTCTGTTTCAATCCAGCAATTCTGTCAGAATTTCTCTTGAAAAAGATCTAAAAAACTTCGTAATTCCCTTTTAAATTTTCTGCTACATACTATTGAAGAATCTTTTTCAAAAACATTTTTTTCATCTAATTCAATTAAAAATTAATCCAAGTTTTGTGCTGTGCAATATCGAATCAGTGTTATAGTAATTCCGAATATTTTACTATGTAATATCAAAATTGTTTTACAAGTACCATGTTATACGAGGGATACCTATACACATTTTTCCAAAAACTGAAAGCAACAGAATGCATTATGGGAAAAGGAAGTCTACTACAGCTTGAAATATATGATTAAAAAGAATAACCCTGTAAATTCAAGCTGCAACGAGTATTCAAATGAGTAAGAACAAATTTTCAGTTCTACCTTTTGTAGTTTTATTTCCTGCTCTTAGTTTTGCATTTCTATTCAAAAGCTTTGTTCTCAAGGATTAGGAGGCAAGACACAATTCCATCATACATGTTGTACATATGCAATTATTTAGTAAAACTTGTAATTTACAATGGTACAAGATATTTTAAGATTTGTTGGGGGGGGGGGGTAAGCTGACCTGGAAGAAGGTAATACAGCAAAATATTTAAATCCTATTTAAAAAAAATTTATCTTAAAAACTCTTTTTAAACAAGTAATATAAATAAATTATAACTTTAAAAAAACTAAAGAACACGCTTTTATACTGAATCGAACTAAAAAGTAAAAAAATAATTCTTAATATAAGAATAAAATGATGAATGAGAAAATTAATGTCATTGGGGTAAAAAGGCATGGGGTGTTCTATAAATATATCAATTGTTAGTTTCTAACTTCCTTCAATTCCAAAATTGCACCCCACACTTTTACCCCAATGACATTAATTTTCTCGTTCATCATTTTATTCTTATATTAAGAATTATTTTTTTACTTTTTAGTTCGATTCAGTATAAAAGCGTGTTCTTTAGTTTTTTTAAATTATAATTTTTCATTTTTTAGTTCGTTCTACAATAAAAGTGTGTTTTTTAGTTTTTTAAACTGTCATTTATTCATTGCTGAATTTATCCTTAAGTTTGATATTTGGAGCCAGAATTATAATATATATACGTGGCTTCTGGAATAAGTCTTGCTCTTCAATGGATTTTAATTAAAGGGTCTGAAGTGTATTTATTCTCTCAGTTTACGGGGCCTTGGATGAGTCCTGTATCGTTATATTAGATTCCGTCTCTATAGAACAGGTTAAACAAATAAAATGTGTGGTAAGAAGAAGAAAAAATAATGTACCATGTTTTTATAACGGACAAAAGTATAAAATTTTTCCTTTTAGTTTTTTCCCCTTCTTTTTTCACATTTTCATGCATTGTCATCCACTTCCAAGATATGGTTTAAAGTTCAAGTCTCTAGCTCATCAGAAAGTCACACAGCTTAAAATCAATTACAAAATTCCACCCGGACGGACATTAAAGAAAGAGAGTTAGTAAAAACATGGTAATATTAAGTGTCAATCGTATTCTCACCTTTTAAACGTATTCCCATAATGTTAATTTGTATCATCACTCTAAGCGTATTGCTTTATAAAAATAAAAAATATTTAGCAGTTAGAATATAAATGTTTTCTTTAACATCACGAGCCTTTTTTTTTTTATTTTCATTTTCAGAAAAATGTTTATATTATAGTAAGAAATTGATAACACCCACCCATCCTCCACTTTCTCACATACAGAAAACTTTTTTTGTTTGTTTTATTTTTATAAACCACAAGTGTATTTTATACTTGCATATAAATAGCTTTAAATTAAAAACACTCGCTGTAGGGTTACACCTTTTTCTTTTAATCCCTAAATCTGGAATTAGTCGCCCAATCTGGAAATGGTATGTGAAATTAGTCGCCAAATCTGAAAATGGTATATCGAATTAGTCGCCAAATCTGAAAATTGTATGTGCAATAAGTTGCCAAATCTGGACATGGAATATGGAATTGTCGCCAAATCTGATTATCGTGATTCCTGATGATCCTGATTAGGACAATGGAACAAAATTCTGAAATTATTGTATTGTTATTGGTCCTTGACAAGTGTGCAAAATTTCGAATTAATCTGACCTTATTAAGTGGGTGAAAATAGAGTTCCAAGATTCCGTTACATGCAAGTGAAACTTATAAAAGCGTGTTAAAAAGAAATTTTTAAGTCAATTCCTACTTTGAATGGATGAATTGAAAGTATTTTACTAATGATTGAAAATTTGAACAAGATATAAGTAAATACATATAGGGAGAGAGTGAACTAATAGTAGGAATTTAGAAAAAAAGAGCATGATTTGTCTGCAAAGTTGTAACAATGCACATCTGGTTTGGCTAAAAACCCGGTTTTCGACGCCAACTTTTGTCATTGTTTTAACAGTTACATTGTATTAACAAAGGAGACGAATCTAAGATGGCATTAAAAACCGGTAATTAATTAATGAATTAATATTTGAAAAAACTATTAACATCAAGTGTTATCCAGTACAAGTTTAAAAAAATTTATTTGAACTTGATTGGATGAATAGAAAGTATTTTATTAATGATTAAAAATTTGAACAAGATAAATATATTTATATATACTAGCTGACCCGGCCACGCGTTGCTGTGGCTTTGTTTTAATACGTTAGTCAATACTATACGTTGTCAATATTATCCTAAGCTATTCAATGTAGTGAAATTAATCTTTGTTTAAAATTTTAGAGGGTTGAAATAAAATATAAAACAACAAATTACTTTAATTTTGCATTTCATTCATCTCCTGTTTGAGTGTAGTATAATGCATGAATTACTAACGAAGTCATTAAGTAACAACATATGAAGATTTAATTTTATAAATGTGGTGAATCATGTTGATTCTTTGCAATTTTTAAAAAAAATTATTTTTATCATTTTAAAGTATAACAACAAATAATTTTATACAACTAATCGCTAATCGGCGCACAATATTTTTCGGTAACCCACATATTTTGCTAACTCAAATAGATTCAACGGTTTCTGCACACATGAGCATGTAACATCTAGTTGCCCATTCAAGAAACATGGATTTTCTAAGTCCAAGTATCAAATGAATATTGTTTGGGTTTCAGATTCATTTATGGTCATCACGAAAGCCAAACAAATTGGGAATTGAAGCCTTTTGAATGGTCTTAAGAGATTCTGATGGTATCAGTGGAATACGTGGCAACAGATTCCGTAGTGGCAGAACCGAATTTTTGTTTAAACTTTACAGTCAAAATGTTTGCTTCAAGAAGTTCCCAGTATAATTCTTTTGATGATCAAACGTGCACCATTGCATTATCTAGGTGAATTTAAGTTACGCGGATAATAAGCAGGGAACCAACAAAGATTATGTGGCGACATTCCTGATACATCTAGATAATACAAAAACTCGGTTGGAATATATACTGTTTTGTTTTCATCAACAATAGTGTCAATTGGTTTAAAAGGCGTTGGATCAACTGGCAACAACCCTGTATCTGGAAGTTTATTTCATCCCAATATCAACATTTTTTCTGATTAAGTAGAAGGATTACAGAAGCAATAATTATCTAGATAATTATACAGTATATCTGGAAAGACACTCTCAATCAATTCTTTTTTGCCTAAAGAACATTACAGAAATCGTCTGGTTATTTCATGCATTATATATTGGAATGAAGTTCTACTACACCATTTGCAATATTCAGTAGTTGGTTAGGAAATATTTGCTCAGATTGATCATCTTGCAAATGTACTTGCGTGTTTATGGTCAGTCGAGGCGTTTCCTCATTTCACCATAAAAATGATTGTTATATTTGCTCAGATTGATCATCTTGCAAATGTACTCGCGTGTTTATGGTCAGTCGAAGTGTTTCCACATTTCACCATAAAAATAATTGTTTTAAACAGGCGTTAATCTCATGAGCAAAAGTAGAGCGTGTAATGGCAGTTAATGTCTGTTGGAAATCCCAGACAGTAATACAACAGCAACATCGAATATTCTCTCATTGCCACTTAAATCTTGCAAAGCTCTATGTAATACTTTGAGTGAATGTTTAAAGGTCATGGTACACTTATCCCTGATCATTATTGTATTCATTTGTAATACTGTAGCCAATCCACTCTCTTTTTCAATGGTACACATTGCATCATGAGTTTTATGAATGTCTAATGGCAGCTGATGCGGAATGTGCAGTTTTTTCACTATCTAACAAAGTGACAACAATTTCCTATTGCAATCATATTTTTGCACGACTGCACCTGAAAGTTTAGTTGCTATAGGGAATGAAAATCCAGAGGTGGAACTCGAATGCAAAGCTATTTGACCTAATTCCAGCAATATCCAGAAAATGTACGGAAGCTTTTGAAATCTGTATCCAGATTCTCGTTCCCACCCAGAGAAGCACTTGGTGCCGACTTTCGACGCCCCTTCTCCTGTAAGTTCAGTCTCTGAAGGGGGGACATTACGGTCGGCCGGCATTATTTGACAAAGTTACTGGAGTTTCTAAAATCCGATTTCACATTATTCTTATTTCCCATCCAGAAAAACACCAGGAAAGCATTTCTCTCTCCTCAAGAATTTTTAAGCAAGCCCCTTCCACAGTTTATGCAAAATACTTTTGTCTGGCATTATTTGATGTAGATATGAGATTATCTTGAATAGAATTGAGAATATTCGGATAGGCAGTTCCGAAATACAATCAAGACCCACTTTTTGCGTCTGTATGTCGGCAAGTTAGGTTGGTACTGCTGTCTGAGAATATTCCGATCCCCCGGCATTATCTGGCAAAAATACAGGAATTTCTATATTTCGATTTCAAACTCGCTTAAACAATCTCAAATTACACCAGAAACGCACTTTTCCTGCACCAAGACTTTAAGGGCAAGCTCCTGCCACGGTTTGTGTAATAGAAAGTCAGCCTGAATTATCCGGCAAAGTTAGTTATTTCTCAGATTGGATATCAGATTCAGATTACCCATTTTGAAGTACACCAGAGTCCAAGTTTTCACGATTCAAGGCTTTTAATGTAAGCCACTGTTATGGTGTGTCTAAAATACGGCCGGCCGGCTTTATCCTGCAAAGTTACGGTTATTTTTGGAAATCGATTCGAAAATCGGATTCACACCCCAAAATACGGCAGGCATCTTAATTTTTGTGCATTTTGGTTTGCAATATCTGCTTCCATAGACACACGAGCATTGCCACATTTTGCGATTATTCCCTACAAGAATATTTGCAAAATCTAGCAATGTGTTTTCCGGATTCTTCACATTTCCGGCAATAAAAAAATATGGCATCATTAATTGAAATAAAAACTATCCTATGTTTTAAGTTGGACGAAATGACACACAGTATGCAAAATTATATTATGATCGGTTGAGTAGTTTTGGAGTCCCTTGTGGACAAACACTGTGACACGTAATTTTTATATATAAAGATATATAGAGTGTGAGCTAATAGTAGGAATTGAAAAATAAATGAAAAGTACTAACCTACTAAGTGTAAGTAGCTCTTGCTTTACATTTGTATCATTAACATAGTCTTGCAGTTTTTCATAAATCATCGAAACTATTAATGCCACATGAATAGGTTGCTCAGAGTGTTGCCAAAGCAACTTGGCAAGTTTAGGCTTGTTGGTGAAGACTGCCCATAAAATCAAAATACACAAAGACTTTCGTTCTGCAGCTGATGGGTCTTGAGTATACATACCCATTGCATTGACAGATATTTCTTGAGTACTTATGAAGTGATGAATGCCAGTGCATATCTCAATCAATAAATTCAGATCATTATCAATAAAGTTTTTACCAAACTTTGTAATCTAAAAAAACAGGCAAATATGTGAAAAAGTGCAATAATAATTTTTCACTATGATTTTAAAAAGTTTCCCCCCTAGACTTTTAATACTATTTATTCCAAAATGCTTAGAGTATAAAACTTCTTCCTTAATTAACATTAAAAAATTATCTAATATTTTACAGTGATTAAATTGAAAGACTGAGCAGCCGAATTACTATTTTAACGATTTCAACAATATGGATATAAAAATCCATTGATTTATATTCAGGTAAAAACATTTTATAATATTTAAACTAGTTCAAAAACCTTTTATATTCAGTAATAAAAAAATAAGCCTTAAAAGATATACAAATATGAATGTATATAAATTACATGCACAAAAGCAATACAAAATCAAGTTATATTTGAAAAACTTTTATTTGAAATAAATAAAACACTTTTCTTCATAATTTAAATTTCATCTAAAAGATCAAATTACATTCAAACAAAATATATGATTCAGTTTTTTAAAAAAATCAAATACCATTTTCACACACTAAATTTTTCCCTTATAAGTAACAGAACAAGGAATATGTGCACCTAAATATTTTAATAGCTTTATTTTTGAAAAGTTGGATAGCAAATACTTTCAAGTTTTGCATGCATACTAATTGTTACTATAGATTTTAAAATGAACAGATTTTTAAGTATGGCTTAGTTTCTACTTTTTTAAAAAACAAGATTCTAAAATTTTTTTTTATCAAATCTATACATACATTGTAAAATTCATTTAATAAAATGGCAAAACTGTTTATAAGCTCTTTGATGATTATATGCAGGCGAATTACAATACTTCTATTTATTTTACACATAAAAAATGAATCACAAATAACGGAATTTAAAGAAATTTTAAAATCAAAGCATTTTTTAAAAGTTAACCGCAATAAAATTCAAACTATTAAACAACACAATTTAAATATGCTCCAAAGTTATTACAGAATTAGTATAAATCAATTATTTATGCAAATTAAGAATTTAGGTAATATTGTAAATACAATCAGTTTCAATTTTGATGATGAATTCTTATAAGATTATATTAATAATTTAGTTCAATCTTTTATATCAGAGTGACAGTCAATTAACAAGTAGAACCTTAGATCATTGGATTTAACAAAATTCATGACTTCCATAACCCATTACATTAAGACAGAATTTCCTTGCCCAAATTAAGTGATGCCTAGTTTAATGAGGGTTTACTGTAACTTGGAAAAAAAATTTCTTTTTAAAAAATATCCTTTCCAGTAAGAGATATTTTATAGTATGTTAGAATATTTCATCCCTCACCATGTATACGCACCAATCCATGTCCAAGAGCTCCTTCCCAGCAAATAGATCGAAAGAATTCTTGTCGCTTGCATTTGAGAAAAAGATATTTTAATCTTTTGGGTGTGAGATACTTATGAATTTGAAAGCCTTGTCTTAGAAAAAGATCCACAAAATCTTCTCTGTTAGCTCTAGTTATTGCTTGCTCAAAAATAGACTTGTCAACCTATAAAGACAAAGAATTTGGTAAAATATTTTAACACAAAACTTCCCAACAATACATTTTTTTATAAAAAAGTAAAAATATTGAATTTTTTTTAAAATTTTTTAAAAATTTGGTAAAAAAAATGTGCATTATTCCATTTTTATTAAAAAGTTTGATTTAAACTGAAACACAGGAACAAAAATAAACAAATTATCACTTATTGTAATAAAATTCAAAAATGGAACAAATTAATACATAAAAAGGATTTTTTCAGAAAAATAATAAGCAAAGCTGTAATAATTAAATTAGATTCATTCTTTAAGATCTACATATTTTAAGCAAATGAAAAATATAAATTATTAACCAAAGTTAAATAATATATTTTTTATTATGCAAGAAAAATAATTTACCTTGAACTTATTAGATGGATCTTTCAAAAAAACTTCCGACATAGCTACATGAGGGCTGTTCCAATCCAAAGTTAAAAGCAAATCTTTTTGCATTTGTGCATGCCAACTAGTGAGGTCAGGTCTTTGTGCTAACAATTAACAAATAAAAAAAAACTTTTATAAAAATGACATTTGCTTACAAGCTAATATATATAAACCAAGCAAAAGCAACGCTAAGAACTCTTACCAGTAATAATGAAAGAACCTTTCTTTTTTGCAGAAAAAACCATTAAGAATAGCTTTGTTTTAATTGTATATACAATTAATGTTATGAACCAAATATCACAAGTAATAAATGATAAAAAATCAAAAATTATTTCAAAGCAATTAAACAAAGGAAATGAAAGGTCAATGATATTCAAAACATTTTCTTGCTGTTCAAATAAGTTTTACTATTTAATAATTTAAAAAGATTATTTATAAACATTTATGTTTTAGTGAAATTCTATCAAATTAAATATGTAGTAATAATAATACTCACATTTAAAGAGAGACCTTAGAAGATGTTCATCTAAGTCTTCTAATTTACAAGAATGACTGTGCAGATTCAAAACTGTTAAGTACACTTGGCCATTCTGAAGAAAAAAAAATGTTTTTAGTCTATGTAACTTTTTGAAATTTGCATAACAATATTATTTCCCAGCAAGTAAAAAAATATCTTTTAGTATTGTAAAATGTGTAGCTCTGAAAGGATGCATAGTAACAGTAAATAAACGGACATTTCAGCTTAAATGACAAAAATTTGAAAACAGAGAACTCCAAAATCAAATATTTATATTTACAATTTTATTAAAAGGATACTATTAATAAAAGCAAAAAAATTCAAAGGAAGGGAAAAAAAAGTCCAAAACATTAGCTTTGAATTGCAGTTATAATTTAAACTAGAAAATATTTTCTTCTGAAATTATGATTGTCAAAGTTTTTAAATTCATACATAAGTTTGCTTCTTTTATATCTTAAATAATGCTACAACGAAAATCTTATTTTATGGAGTAAAAAAAGGTTAACTTATATTACACTGCCTTCAAAGTTAAAAGTTTAACATGAATACTCCTATAAACTGTTTTATTATTTTCTGCATTATTATATCTTGCTATTGCAGTTATATAATATATAACAAATTTTTTAAAAAGTATTTTAATACTTCCAGATATTAAAACATTCATGTGGCAAATACATTTTTTAAAATTCAGATTTGTTAAAAATATTGTACATGCCATTTATTTCAAAATTTTATTGCTTCCTCAGAAATTTTTTTATTCCATCAATGATAAACTGTATTAGCTAGAGGTAAATATGTCAGTCTTTTTCTTCAAATATTTCTTTCAAATTTACAAGTATCATCAAAAATTCAATTTAAGCAGCAATTCAATATATTTATTTAAAAGAATACTACCAAATTTTAATGCAAGATAAATTACACTTTAAAAGAGAAATACTTTATATGAAACAATAGAAAAAGCTTAAAAATAACATACTTGGTGGGCATACCGAACACATTCCATAATTCTATCCCGAAATAAGTTTCTAGCTAAATTATTTTCTCTGAGGTGAGGAAAATGATGAGCAATTTTGTTTGCCAATTCTCTTTTCAAAGAATTTTCCACATATTCAGCATCCTGGATACCTCTTGGCCTAACAAATGAATTACAGATTTCTTTTTCAACAATAGATTTTTAGAGCCAACAATAATATAAATACAAATAATTTATTTACTAACAAACAAAAAGTTATTTGCTCTATATTATATCTATGTAAGCATATCTTAGAATTAATGATATTTTTCTATAAAAAAAAAGATTACAGGTTCTTTGGTTCATGCATTTTATAATTACACTCATGTTCATTTTTGTTGGCAATAAGAAGCATTTAAAATAGCTCTAAAATTCATATGAAGATCATGAACAAGCAAGATAGGTGAAATTCTTTAATATTCTTGACAACATATTTAAAAAAAAAAAGAGAGAGAAATTCAATTTGTGAATGATTTTATTTGTTTGAATAATAGTGTTGTGCATAATGAAAAGTAAGCTAGTTCCCTCATTACAAGAAATTAATCATAGTGGTAAAAATAATGCAAGTGGATGATGCCAAACAGATTCAAACAATTAAAATAATGGTACTGTATCATTATCTTAAAACAACTGATTTCAAACAAAATAATTGGTAATGTCTTACTGGCATGCAATGTGTTCAATACTCTTTTTTGACAACATGTAAAAACTAACTTTTTAAAATAATTATCAATATACCACAATAGTGTAAAAATACTACATATTATACATATATTTCTATAATAGTGCAAAATAATCTTTTTTTTTTTTACATGTTATAAGTCCTGAGGAGCTATTTTGCAATCCTTTTCTTATTTTATTAGATTATAATAAATGTTATAGAGCTACAAATAAATGTCTTATATTTATGAGCCATAGCTAAATGATGAAGACACACAACCTTAGAATAAGTGCTTTACTTTTGTAACTTCCACTTTATTCTGCATATGGACTTTGGGACCAAAGTGAATTTATTTAGTAGCAGTTTTCATAGTTCTGTACACCTTGATTTTTTTAAATCAGGGAAGACTAATCTCTCCCACTTTTTATATAGAATACAAAAGTGTTTTAGAGAAGAGACGGCATTTATTAAATTTTCACTATAAAGCAACACAAAGCCTATTGGTGACATATCATGTAATTTTGAACCTTGGTCAAAGGATGCCCAATGATGTCCCTTTGCCTAACTACAACATCAATGTGAGGACTTTCAGCTTTGACAAATTTAACCTACATTAGCTTCTCTACACATTGGGACTTCAACAGCACCAGGACTTGAATCTGCAACGCACTGACCACTAATTTGTGACCATAACCACTAGGCTAACATGGCAGCAAGAGTTTTAGAGAAGGAGCTGGTAGTACTTCAGCAGTTTTTATTTGTGAATGATTTATTTTCTGCAGAACGTATGAAGTGGCTTAAAAAAGCACCAGTGTTCCATCGAAAATTGACTGAGAACCACAATTTTACATGATGGCGTTCTGAAGAAGCGATAACTGAAACCATAACCAATTGGTTTTTACCGTCAATTAACATCAAATTTACCTAAATAACAAATATGGTTTCAATACCTTGTCTGTCACTGTAACATTATTCCCAGTTAGCAATAATTAATTTAAAACAGTTTATTACTCTATTTACCTTTCTGAAACTTCATAGTAAGCATAGGCTAACAAATCAGCCAAACCACCACTACCACGTACAACTACTACCGGCAGCTGTTTTTTCAAGTGTTCCAATATAAGTCTTGCACAGTCATAACCACCTTGGATGAGGAGAGATACAACTGGAATTTCATTTGCTGATAGTGAACAAACATCAGGATGACGGCGAGGAGCTGGATAGGTAAAATAAAAATATAATTGTATTATAGCCAAAAAATTAGGCTATTTTTTCCATATAATTAAATTATAATATGTATAATCATTCTGAAAGGTAACAAAGCAATTTATTCAAAGGACATCTTTTCACAATAAAAGGAATATTCCTATAGCCTCTAATTGCATACATGTATAAATTTCCCAATATTTATAAGAAGCCTTCACAAAAATGAAGAACATATTGATGCATTCACAATACAAGACCGAATAACAAAAAAATTAAATAATAATTTTTCTTAAAAAATTATCTGAATGAGCATCTTTTGAGAGAAATACATTTTTAAACTGATAATATGAACAAAAATAAGTTTTTCACCAATAAATAAATAAGATACCTAAAGCATAGTTTTGTATTTAAATATTTCAAAGTATTAAAAAAAATTAATACTTTAACAAAAAAATAAATCTTTAAAATACGAATTTACAAAAAATGTTATCAATTAAAAAACTCGGAAGACATCAAATTCTTAAAATATATAAAAGAACAAAAAATTTTAAAGAGAACTTTTAAAAAGAAAAAAACAACTTTTAAAAGAAAAAACAAACATAGGAAACATTTGATTATTTTCGCATTCTTTGTTTCAATATCCAATACCATTGGTGTTTTTGGATGACTTTTGCAATTTAATCAAGTGGAAAAACAAATAGAGGAGGCACAAGACACCATGTAATCCATCTCACTAAATGGAAAACCTAACAAGTAAAAAGGGATGGTTGTTTTGAAGAAATTTTGAAAGTGGAAATTAAACTGCATTCATCAGCTACAAGAATTTAAATATTGTCCAAAAGGTTTTCCTTTTTCTCACCCTATATTTTTTTTAATTATAAAATGCTTTTTAATACTATTTCACAAAAATAATATGTATATAAGTTATAACTTTTTGTTGTTGTTGCTGATCCACAAAGCAGCTGATGATTTTTATAAGGATTCAGATTACAAATATTCAAACATACATTCATCTTATAATAGAAATTTCAATGTATAGTTGTTTAGAACTTATTCAAAACCCCACATCTGATCATATTGTTCCAAAATTTTCCAGGGAGCTTTGCTGTTGTTTCAAAGGAGCTAGAAGCCCATGTCAACCAAAAAAAGGTTTTCAAATTAATTTTTAATGAATTTTTTCCTAAAAATCCCCTTTTTTTAAGAAAGAGTTTGTTTGTATATGTGCAAAGTCACCAAATGCCAATAGTAGAAAATCATTTGCGCTCATGTGTTTAGAAAACAATTACTGCATTTGGTGATATTTTTTGATTTGGTAGCATTAAGTATTTCAGAAATGGACACCCAAGGGGAGGAGGGTATGACGAAAAATTCCTGTTTTTAAACTAATCAGACAAACTTACAGATTTGAAATTTGGCAAACACTTATCGTTTGTTGAGAAGAAATTCCCTAAGAACAGGTTTTGGCCCAATTGACTTGGTTACAGGGGCATAAAAGATATATTAATTGAAAGTCAAATACTGTTCTTTTTCACTCAAGAAGCAATGGCTATAAGATAATGTTTTTGAATACAATTGAAAGTTTAATGCTAGGGCTTAGATATCACTATAACTTAATATATATATAGTCATACATTATCATGAAATACCCAGTAAAGCGGTATAAATCCAAGAAATAAGATATACTACTATAACCATAATACATATATCAATAATTCCCAACAGTTTAAAACTTAAGAGATTAAATAAAACAGTGAATGAGAGTTGATGACATATGAAAGACAAAAGAAATCGAATAAAACTTACTAGAGGCATCAATATCACAGTGAAGAGATTCAGATGATGATAAATACTGTTCTAATTTTAATAAGAAATGATTTATTCCAGTCTTGTTAATTGTGCTGTCCCTTACAATAACAAAATGAGAATGATCAGGATTCAATTCAAATTTATTTTCTTCTGGTTGATTACCTTCATTTTCGATTTCAACTCTTTGCGTCTACATAAATATAAAAAATACATTAATATAAACTTTAAAATTATTACCAAGGTGATTTATGGAGATACATCTACAAACATTAAAAATGTGCCAATTTCTATTTCAAACCTGTTCCACTAAATGAATACTTAAGTTAAGCTTGTTTCTACTCTCCAGTTTTTGATATCTATTTATATTCTTGAAATAAAAAATGAGAAATTTCAAAAGGAGTTATTTAAGTGAATATGTATAGATCAAATGAATTATAAAATAATTTATACAAAAATTCACTGAATAATCATAAAATATTTTGCAAGACTATATAGACACTATAAAGAAACGGAAAAACAGCTCGACAATTTAAAATTGCAACAATATGCTACGTTAAAAAAAATAATAAAAAAACCCTTCATTTTTTATTTCTTTAGAGTTTTAACTTATCCTTTATGCTTGAACATATACATAATTGCTCCATATATATTTTTTTATTTATTGCATGATTCTTTTTTTGTAAAATGTATTGATTATCAGAAAATCTCATTTCTTTTTGTTGCAGTTAATTTGCTTTTCATTTAAATAAATGCTTTCATGATTTATAAATCTGCTTAAAATACCAACTTATAGTTCTTTTCAAGGCTGACAGGAAGTTATTTATAATAATTTATATTAGTTTAAGGATTGCAGAAAGATACATATTGTAAGCATATGAAAATAGTATTCAAAAATAGTAGTAATCAGTATATTTTATCTGAATAGTATTTTATTATCTTGATATTTGTCCATCTTCATTTAGGCAAAAAAGATATAAAATCAACCTTATCAAGACACAGATAACTAATAAGTTTAAAAAAAGAAGAAAATATTTTAAATATATATATTAAAAATTTATTAGAATAAATTTTTTTAAAAAAACTGAAACTAAGCAGTATTATATTTGAAAAAACCTTAAATATAGTTAAATTTCTGTATATTGAGATTAACAACACCCTTAAAATATGTACATTTTGATGTGAAGAAATATCCCTCTTATGTATAAAATACTACTATTATATATGTAAGTGCTTCTAATAGAAATTTTTGTGACCCCCCCCCTTTCCTAACCTAAATATAAATTCGGCAATTAACCCTTCACATAGGCATTTGGTAAATAATACTGTAAAATCTAGTCTATAACATGCCCTTTTAACACAAAAAATAAGATCAAAAATTGCCTGGTGCTCGTTATACACTGAATATGAAACCTTTAAAAATAAAGTGATAAGCATAAAAAAAATTGACTTTTACATATATTGAAATACTGTTCATTTTAAAGAAATGACATTTCTTAAGAACTTAAATAGTTGTACTTCTAGGAATATACTATTTTTTTAAAAGCCTAGGGGATAATACCTCGAACAAATGTCTTAAAAATATAACAGAATTGCATCTGTACATTTTGGTTTTCTTCGTAAAAAAGGGGGGGGGGTGCATTATACTGCAAATATACCAAAAAATTAAATACAGCTTGAAAGTATAGGAGTCCATTATATGCCAGATTTTACAGTAATTATTGCTTTTACCGATACTAATAATGCATCAACATCTTTTTTGTCTCATAGTGAACTTGTAACAGATTACAATCGAAAAATAGAATTCTAAACAGGTATATTTATAGCTTACTCGTCCATCCAACATATCTCCATATGCAATCAAATCTTCTCTGGTAACACCAACCAGAGTTAACGGAGGTAGTAATGTAACTGATTGATTAGGATGTTTATGGCACAGAAGAGCTTGTCTTCGTAAGAGTTCATTATGAACAGCATCACCAATGACTTTTGTGATTCCTATGTTAGCACCTGGAGTAAAAATCCACATTTCTGTGGTATTTGCAGCCTAGAAAAGGCAATAATAAAATTAAATATTTACATTCATTTGAAATATAATAAGCAAATCAAATAGTTATTTAATAATATAACTACATATTTTTAAAAACATTTTTGAATTTTTTTTAATACTAAAGTAATATTTGCAAAACATTTTACATAAAATAACATACTCTTTCAACACAGAAAAATTTAATCTTTCAATATTAAATAATAAGAAATTATTTTAGCAAAAAAAAAAAAAAATTAAACAATTTCATGCGCACATGCAAAATTTCTTTTTATTTTTCTTGTCTGCATATAATAAAAAAAATTTGGGCATGATTACCAGCTTTTTTGTTCCCTGTCTCTATTTTCTTTCATTAAATTATATTTTGGTCAGAAAGATAAAAAATGAGTTTTAATGTTTAAATGAAATAAAATAATTTATACATCAGCAATTTTGGATTTTTTTTAAAATAAAAGATACATTGAAGCAACATTACGTCAATACTAGAATTTGCAATATAACATTCTATACTTTGAACTTTAGTTAAAATTGCTTAACTCTTAATTAAAAATTTGGAATATAGAAAAAAAATTCTTATTTTAAAGAACAGTATATCCAAATGGCAAAAGCAATTTCAGAATCTTAAAAAACTAAATTTACTTTAATAAGGCCAGCCTGGAAATGCTCCAGCTGTCTTTTGTTAGTCCAAGTGTGAAGATGAGCAATGTTGGATACAACAACAAGAACAATGCGAGGACTTTTGATTTTCCATTGCTGATGTAACACATTGGCAATATATTCCATATTTGCATCGTGAGCAGCTCGTAAAAATGGACGTCCCTAAAAATTATAAAAATGAATCAACTCTACAATGATAACTACAATTGCATTACAATAAGGGTTTGCACAATGTTAGCAAAAATCAATTACACAAAACTAGGAATATATCTTGCTTTTAATATTAATGGTTGTGTAAAATATTATATACATAATTCAGTACTTATCTATTACACTTTCAACCAATTTCCCTAAATCAAAAAAAAAATCACCAAACGCTGTTCTTACTTTTGTGTTTGAATATCCACACAAACTGTTAGCAGCATATTGCAGCATTTGGCAATGTGTTTTGATCTGACAAAATTCATTGATTGTATAATATTTTAGTTCCTGTAATTCTTTTTTTTTTCTATTAGAAAAACTGGATTCCAATTAATTTTATATTGTAAAATAAAAAATGATCTGAATCTTCTGATTCCTTAAAAAATACAAGAGCCAGCTAAAACTTGAAAGAAAGAGAAAATTGATTTGAATCTACATTTTTATATTGATTCTAATAGTAGCAATGATAAATCTCAATACACTAAATATAAAGGTACAATTGCAAAATATTTGTATAATATATTTATAAACACCCACCACATAAATTTAATGAACAATAAAAAATGCATGTAAAGTTTTCTGTTTACATCAAATATTTAAATTCAGAAACAAATTGAATATGTTCCTAATACAATAACGAAAAAAAGGTTATTTGGTTTAGTGCACATGGTTGATTTGTCAATAAAATAACAAAATATAGTATAAAATATGACAAAAAAAAATTGAATAGTTAATTTTAACTAGACTAAGTTATATTTAGCACTATAAGCTTAAACTTAACTTAAAAACAAATTTCTCTGTGAACAATTTTTTTATAGGAAAATCGAAATGAAAGCCTAAAAATATTTTTTAGCTCAACAGTAACCTACTTTATGTTAAGCATAATTTGATAATACCAATATGTAGATAAAAAGCTACTCACATGATCTTCATAAGCAAAATTTTTCCAAAAACACAAAACACCTTCAGTAGCTAAAAACCTTCTAAAAACCACATCTTCTCCCAAAGTTTCGGACACGGCAAAGCTCAACTGACGCTTGACACCTGGTTTTTCTTCACTAGTAGTCTCAGTAGTTGCTGAAGGAATATCCTCAAGTGGAGTATCTTCATCACCTTTCTAGAGAAAATGGACAATAGAAAATTGTACTTATTTCTAAAATGAGAATTTAAAGATCAGCAAAATATCATTATCTACAATTAAAATTTTTTATTATGAATTCAACAGTAAATTAGAGGAACCCAAAAATGTTTTGATTGTTTTTGACAGTTTAAGCTAAATAAATCATGAGAGAGAGAAAGATTAATAGATAAGTTTTTTAAAATAAAAAAATGTAAAAGATATTTTTTTTTTGACTTATAGCATAAAACTTTAAATTTTTTTTAAATGACTATATTAAAATCACTTTCTCTGTTACAGAGTTTCGATTCTTTTTAAAACTATCTATAAAAAATTATATATACATATATATATATTAGTCAAGTTAATTGTGATGTTGTTAGGATATGTTAATCAAGTTAATTGTGATATTGAAAAGGAAATGACAAATTTAAGAATCAAGAAAAACATAGGTCAGAATAAAATTAAACAAAATAAAATATTATTCATAAAAATATTTTTAGTGTTTGATTAAAATGCATATAAATTTTTCTTAACTTTTTACTACTTATAAAAAAACTACAGATACAAATGGATACCACCACTACTAATAAGGGTTTTTTTAAAAAATGTCAACAAATATTTAAGTTTCCTCAATATTATTTCTAAATTATAAATAATGCCAATATTTAGTTGATATAATACACATACAAACAGCTATCTGCCAGTAACATAAAAATCACTGAAAGTAATTCTAATTTCTTCTTTCAAATTAATCAATAAAATTAAACATTGTAACATAATAGGAACATTAACTAAAAATGTATCTACTTTTGCTAAAAAAAAAAAAGAGTAGGTATATTTTTAATTCTGATTATTAAAAAAAAATTAAAATTTAAGTAGGAATAGAAATTTTTTTTAAAAAGCTATTTAACAGGTTTTTTTAAGTAAAAAAATGGATACATACACAAAAGAATGCTATGGGAAACAAATTAAAGTAAAAATAAAAAGATATCTGATTTTATTTAAATACTTCAATTGCACATTCTACAGAAAAAAAAAAAAACATTTCTAATTCGTATTAATTAAAACAGTCCAGTATAACAATTAAAATTACAAAATCAGCTGATGATTCATCACATTTATCATAGAACTACACATTCACAATGATATAATTTAATTTAACTTTTAAGAATGACTTAAGATTGAAATTTATAAAGAAAATTGTATATAATATCCTTGAAGATGAAACTAATTCATTGCTTACATCAACATCATCCGTTGACCGGAGAATCCGAAAAAATCTATAGGCTTTGCTACTTTTATGCTTTCGAGTTCTGTTCATGACGAATAAGTTTCCAATCTTATCAACTCTAACAGAGATGATAATGAAAAAGAGTTCTTGCAAAAAGAAGTGGTCACAGCAACAAAAGCGTAACTGAACACACACAAACCCATTATTCACAAGTCAAAACATCCGGCAAAGTTTTTAAGTTTTGATAGTCTACTGTTAGGATACTGCATTTCAGAGATTCTCATTGGCAGTTGGATTCATTGTTTAGTTTCAGTAGCCAATGACTTAAGCTTTCTGCTAAGGGGTTAGCAAAAAATTACACACTCTTTTAAGGTTTCATTATATATAATTCTGAAGAGCTAAAGGAATTTATTACTTTTTTCAACATCGAACAATTGGATTTTATCTGAAATTAGAGACTAACTGTAAATAGATGTCCTGAAATTTACTACAAGCAGGAAATATTTTCTGCTCATTTAATAAGCCATAAAATTTTTTAATCCCTCATGTTGGATTGGATATGAAGAATGATACACTATCCCAGGTGACTCATCATCTCATCTGTAGTTCAAAAAAGTAGGCCAATGGTTAAACAAATTATTCAAATTTCGCGTGATAATTATCTAATCAGTAAAAAACTGTAAAGAGGTTATAGATCTGGCTGGAGAAATGTAATTGTTTTTTTTTCTTTCTTTATTTAAATGTTCCTGTTAAATGACGAATCATTAATTATGCATTAAAGTAAATAATGAAACACGAATTGGGCAAATAGCAGCTGATTTTTTATTTGAATTAATACTTTAAATGCAATGATACCGCAAATGAATTTGTAAATTCATTTTTTTATTTTAATTTAAACCTCTCTATATAAAAAAGTTTTTCGTGTGATGCTGTAATAAATTTATATATAAGGCATAGTTGATAAAAGCAACTACATCTTTACAATAGAATGGAGCAAAACCATAGTTTGGACAAATTTACATTTATGATGATGGTGAGGCTTTGCATGAACGTGCAAAAATAGTTAAACTCGATGATGTATTGCAAATTTTACAGCCAATTATGAATGAAAATCTATATGCAGAAAAATATAGAACTTTGTGTAAAATTCAAAGTAAAAATCAAGATCAAGAGTATAGTCTGTTTTTATGCAAGTCCTAAAGTACATACTAGAGTTTACAATAAACCTTTATGACTAAAATGCTATTATTTCCAACACTGGCGTACCTAGTCCTGAGTGGGCCCTGTATCAAAAGTTTCTTGGGGGTCCTTTTTGGGCCTCGTTAAAACGAAGCGATTTTTTGCTTTCGCATGTTGGGGCCCCGTATCACTGATACAGCTGATACTGTGGCAGCAAGGGACGTCTTAAGGCATGGGCCCAGGGCCTCACCTTTGGTGGGGGCCTCATTTCACTCTCCATTATGTCAGATCATGATCTGTATAATTTTAATTGTCAAATATTATTCCCTTACATATTCTGGGAAAAACGGGGAATTTCAAATTGCATGTAAACTGGCAAGACTGTATAATATTATATGATGACCGTTGTCCATGTCGAGACCTAGGCCTAATACCATAAAAAATCATTCAATTCATTTAATCAATATGAGGCCATCGGTCAAATAGGTTTGTGCCTAGGTTTTTGAGATGGCGAGTCGTGTACATTCATTAGTTTCAAATTACCGTTTGAACGAGGAGTTGACAATATATGCTATATCATGTCTACTTTTAAAGATCTCAGGCAGGGCCTACTTTTGCATAGGGGCCAAGGGCCTCAAAAAATCTTAAGATTTCTTTGGGCCCAGGACCTCAAAAAGTGTCTTACGACATCCCTGGTGGCAGCTACGCCTCTGTATTTCAACAAAGCATGAAAAGTTGCATAATTTGTACAAGGGGGGG
>BMAO01003833.1:0-116229 GCA_019973975.1 Trichonephila clavata | reverse complement strand
TGAAGAGCCACATCCCTGGATCTGTGCCACTGGAATACCTGTCCTTTTGCGTCAGGGGCAAATTTTGCCACCTGGCGCAAGGAAATCAGGGACTCATTGTTGTCAAAGGGTCGGACCAGCGTAAAATTTTTGAGCAGCTGGGGATCTTTACAATAAATTTGGAAACTTTGCCAAAGTTTCAGGACTTGAACGACCGTGCTCTACCAGATCACCTGCACGATGAGGTGCATGAATATTTTGATGTTTCCGAGTGCACTATGGTAAAATCATACCGTTTTGCCAGATACCTGCAAAACTTTAAAAAGCTGCACGCCGAATGCAACAGACAGATGGCTGATCTGGTAGAGTAAGTGAGAAAAATTGAAATATCGAACTGTAAATATCAAACTGTAAATATTGAACTGTAAAAATGCCCATGGGCCCAGAAAAAGGGGGACCGAGTCGACACAAGAGTCGACTCGGTCCCCCTTTTTTTGGGTTAAGGAAGGTGCCAACGTTGGAGGGCTTCTCTTTTAAAACTTGTGTTAAAAAGAGGCCACAAGATTTCTACCAAGGATGGATAGAATCAATCGAAAGGTGCCTGATGGCACGTGTAGTTTTTGCATGGTCCTGTTGGATAGAATCACCCAATAGATATCTCATGATATGGATAGTGTTTCAATGTTGGATAGAACCAGTCAATAGGTATCTCATGATATGGATAGTGTTTCAATGTTGGATAGAATCAGTCAATAGGTATCTCATGATATGGATAGTGTTTCAATGTTGGATCAAGTAATCCAATATATATAGATGCCTCATGATATGGATAGGGTTTCAATGTTGGATCAGTAATCCAATATATATAGATGCCTCATGATATGGATAGGGTTTCAATGTTGGAGAGTATCAGCCAATAGGAATCGATTCACGTGACCCTAAAGAGTATAAAAGGCGAGACATCAGCAGACAGAGACATTCTCTCTCAGAGTTCTCTCAAAGCAACATGTCTCAACTAGCCTTCTTCGCCCATGCTAATGTATTTCATCATGGAGGCAAGCCTGTACCAATCGAATTGTCCATTGCCACGATTCCGGAGGATGGAAAGGACCCAGAAGTAATTTGTATTACGGTGGATCACTGCAACCTAATTACCACCTCGAAAGACTGTCGGGCCAACCGTTTTATTAACGAGCGCCTCAGTTTGAAGAGCCACATCCCTGGATCTGTGCCACTGGAATACCTGTCCTTTTGCGTCAGGGGCAAATTTTGCCACCTGGCGCAAGGAAATCAGGGACTCATCGTTGTCAAAGGGTCGGACCAGCGTAAAATTTTTGAGCAGCTGGGGATCTTTACTATAAATTTGGAAACTTTGCCAAAGTTTCAGGAATTGAATGATCGTGCTCTACCAGATCACCTGCACGATGAGGTGCACGAATATTTTGACGTTTCCGAGTGCACTATGGTAAAATCATACCGTTTTGCCAGATACCTGCAAAACTTTAAAAAGCTGCACGCCGAATGCAACAGACAGATGGCTGATCTGGTAGAGTAAGTGAGAAAAATTGAAACATGGAACTGTAAATATTGAACTGTAAATATTGGACTGTAAATATTGAACTGTAAAAATGCCCATGGGCCCAGAAAAAGGGGGACCGAGTCGACACAAGAGTCGACTCGGTCCCCCTTTTTTTGGGTTAAGGAAGGTGCCAACGTTGGACGGCTTCTCTTTTAAAACTTGTGTTAAAAAGATGCACAAAAATACGTTAAAAGATTAGTTTCAAGGTTGAAAAGCGTCAACCAATAGAAATCGTTTCACGTGACCCACTAGAATATATAAAAGGCGAGCAGCTAGCAGCCAGAAATCAGAGTGCTTCTGAATGCAGTCAAGAGTTTAGAAATTTTGTTTTTGGTTAAAACTGTCAGGTTTGGGTTTGTATTGAATATTCCAAATCTGGCAGTTTTGACGGAAAAAGAATTTCCATGGCAACAGGTAAATGCTAAATGTTTTTCGTTAAGACTTTCAGGATTTGGCGTAATGTTGGAAATTCGCAGATTCTGCAAGTCTTATCGGTAAATGTTTTTAGCCAAAATCTTCAAAAATCCGAAAATTGGGGACTGAGTCGCATGTCGACTGGGTCCCCTTTTTTTCGGGCCACATTATCCACCAAGATTGGAATGCGTCTTTTTAAAAACTTGACACAAAAAAATTGGACTCGCCTGCTGGCTGCCAGTTGAGACCTCCGTGTTTCCTAGACACGTCAAGATTATAAAGTCGTGAGATGGGTCGTCCCCAATTTTCTAACAAGATACACACCCATATTGGAATGATTCTGTCTTTTCTCGACATACCAACGTTGCATTGTCTACATTTCATGGGTTGCTGCTTTCACCAAGCTTGACATGTCTCCATTTCATTTGTGTATCGCCCCCTGACATGTCTCCATTTCATTTGTGTATCGCCCCTGACATGTCTCCATTTCATTTGTGTATCGCCCCTGACATGTCTCCATTTCATTTGTGGATCACCCCCCCCCCCGTTTTAAATCATTCGTCTGGGATGGGCTGAAAAATTTTCTCGCCTCCATCAAAAATATTTTTCGGAGGAATTTGAAAAAAGTTTGTTTGTTCATTATGAAAAGCTCTGAGACAGACTTTCGGACAGACTTTGTTTTGAGCTGAAAATGCAACATGAGGGTAAAAAGAAGGGGGAAATGGGACAAAATTCATACAGAAAGAGCAATCCTAAGGTGGATTTCCACTTAAACACCACGGCGGGGTAGGTGAAAAAGAACCATTCTAAGGTGGAGGGTTACCTGAAACACAACGGGAGGGTAGTGGAAAGGGTGCATTCATAAAGAGTCGTATCATATTGAATTTTAGACCTGAAACGCAACGGGAGGGTAGGTGGAAAGAAGATTCTACAAAAAGAGCCATGGGATTTTAGACCTGAAATACAACGTAGGGGACAAGATTCTTACAAAAAGAGCCGAGGATGGGGTTTCCTTTCAAAAAAGGTCGTTTTCCACTTTCAATCATTTTTTGAAAGGGTCACGGTGCTCAACTATTTATTCGACCGACTGTATCTATCTATCTATCTATGTGCGTCTATCTTCTCACGAACAGCACCACGCAGAAAGTCGCGGAAGGTACCAAAAGATCGGGAATTTTCCGGGGAAGCCGTATTGCCTATTTATATTCCGATATTGTAATTAGTTAAAAAGATATTAATTAAAAACCTTAAAACGCCGAATTGTTTTACTCCTGCCGGTTGCTTACTTGGCGGAACTTCCCTTCCGTTTCGGTCGAGCGGTAATCTTACGTTTTCCACCATATTAAAATTGTCATCCGATTTTCGGTGTCGAAATTAGACAAAAAATAATTACAGAATCGGAAAGATCATTTATTTCGCCACGACACGGTATAATTTTTTTTGTAAAATAACGATATTTTCTATTTTTTTCGAATTTTTTAAAATAGTGTTAAAACAGATGCGTTTTTATGAAAATTATTTCTAAATCGTTGGGTATGAATTACTTTTCGTGTTATTAAATCGATATTCTACACTAATTAACTTCAAGCCTTTCTCTTTTAGATCCATTTATTTAAAAAATAAAATTTCCAAAACTTTTTTTTTAAAGAATTTTTAAAAAGTAGTCTTAATTTTTACTTCACATTGAATAACTTCGTCATTTATGAAGATAATCTCACGAAACCTTTTTTCAGTGTGTACAGTAATATTATCCGTAACATATACGAAGGTTGAAAAAATTGCTTCAAAATTACGGATTTTAAAAAACATTTTGTGATTTTCGTAAACTTATGTTTTTCTGAGAAATAAATTAAAAAGTAGTAATTTCTACATTTTTTATTTCAAAGTACGTTATTTTTGCAAATAGCTGGTGATGTTTGAGAACATTAACGTAAAAATTATGCCCTTAAAATGAAGGTAATGATTTTTAAAATAATTTAAAATACGCGATTTTACACCAAACATTGGTTAACTGCGCTTGTGGCAGAGTGCGCAGAGCTCCCGCTACACTCAAGACTAAAACTGCAGCACTACCGTGCGTGGTCAAAACGAAGGAGGGTGTACGCCTCGCAGAAACCCGCCGGTCGATCTTTTCATACTTGTATTAAATTTTTTCTCCCACTGGACATTGCGTCGCCATACATTACTTTTCGTGTTATTAAATCGATATTCTACACTAATTAACTTCAAGCCTTTCTCTTTTAGATCCATTCATTTAAAAAATAAAATTCCCAAAACTTTTTTTTTAAAGAATTTTTAAAAAGTGGTCTTAATTTTTACTTCACATTGAATAACTTCGTCATTTATGAAGATATAATCTCACAAAACCTTTTTTCCGTGTGTACAGTAATAATATCCGTAACATATACGAAGATTGAAAAAATTGCTTCAAAATTACGGATTTAAAAAAAGAAATTGTGATTTTCGTAAACTTATGTTTTTCTGAGAAATAAATTAAAAAGTAGTACTTTGTACATTTTTTATTTCAAAGTACGTTATTTTTGCAAATAGTTGGTGATGTTTGAGAGCATTAACGTAAAAATTATGCCCTTAAAATGAAGGTAATGATCTTTAAAATAATTCAAAATACGCGATTTTACATTTAGCCAAACATTGGCGTCGAAAATTACTTTCAGAATCAGTGATTTAAAAAATAAAAAGCCGAAAACTTTTTTGAACGAATTGTAATAAAACACTCAAAATACTTAAATCAATCATTTAATAATTTCTTCATTGAAAAAAAAAATTGCATTAAATTTTTTCCCGTGTGTCGATTTTGCTTAAAAATTACGGATTTTTAAGATTTTTTTTGTGATTTTCGTAAAATAAAGTTTTTGCGAGAAATAATATAAGCATTATTTTTGTAACATTTTTTCTTCAAAAATTATTGTTGTTTCCAATCAATATGTGAACACTTGGAATTTTCAATTAAAAATTGAGCCATAAAAAATAATGAAAACTTTAGACATTCTAAAGGCTTTGCGCATGCGCGAGAATCATTATTATAATTTTTTCCCCCTCTGTTTAACGCTCAGTGGCCAAGGTCAAACTTGATGTTGCAATATTTTTTCCGTTATTCATTACTAGATTAATTATGTAATGACAACACTGTATAATCTGTTTTTTTCTGGATAAAACGATATATTATAGTTTTCTGGACTATACTTTGGCTACCAGTATATAACGATTCATTGGCAAATGAAAATACCACACATACACACAAACCCTTTGTATTATTTTTAGCTCTAAGAAAATAATTATTGTTAAAATAATGAATATGCTTGGTTTTTCGTAATATATTATATCAGAACGTTTTCTTTGTTGCTTTAAATATACATTTTTTTAAGTAAAAAAGAATTGTTTTCTGTAAATCATTAATCGAAATTTTTCAATCGTTACGTATAAGGATTTCTTATAACTATGATAAGTAAACCATCTGAACTAAAAAGATTCATACTTTGCTCTTTTAATATCAGTGATTGAATAAATTAAATACCAAACATCATTTATTTGTCACGATGCGGATTTTTTTTTCAAAATAATAATACTTTGCCTATTTTATGATTTCTTCTAAAATGAATAAATATCGATGCATTTAAATGAAAATGATTTTTAAAAAAGTCATTGATCATTTAGAATCAATGATTAAAAAAATAAAATGCCAAAAAAAAAAAGAATTTTATAGGAAAAAAAACAACTTTTTTTTTTTTACAAAACAATGATGTTTTGCATATTTTATGAGTTTTTCTCATATGAATCAATATCGTTGAAGTGAGTGGGTGATTTTAAAATTCACCCTGTTTGCCTATTCGAGAATTTTTGGTGACGGACCTCGAAATTTTCAACCATTCTCAAGTGACGAGGACGACACCTGAGCTTTCACCCATCTTTAATAATTACTACACCACACCAACGCAAGAACAAATTTCGAAAAAGGGAGTTTTTATGACATAGTTAAAGAAATCACTCACATCGCGCGCATACACACACACACACACAAGTGCTATCGGCCTGAGGGAAACACGAAATTTCCATGGGGATGAAGTTATTCACTCGGTAAAACGAAAGAATTGGAAAGTGAGTGGGTGATTTTTAAATTCGCACTGTTTGCCTATTCAAGGGTTTTTGGTGACGGACCTCGAAATTTTCAACCATGTTTAAGTGAGACGAGGACGACACCTGAGCATTCACCCATCTTTAAGAATTACCACACCACACCAACGCAAAAACAAATTTCGAAAAAGGGAGTTTTTATGACATAGTTAAAGAAATCACTCAGATCATGCGCACACACACAAGTGCTATCGGCCTGAGGGAAACACGAAATTTCCATGGGGATGAAGTTATTCACTCGGTAAAACGAAAGAATTGGAAAGTGAGTGGGTGATTTTTAAATTCGCACTGTTTGCCTATTCGAGGGTTTTTGGTGACAGACCTTGAAATTTTCAACCATGCTCAAGTGACGAGGACGACACATGAGCTTTCACCCATCTTTAATAATTACCACACCACACCAACGCAAGAACAAATTTCGAAAAAGGGAGTTTTTATGACATTGTTAAAGAAATCACTCACATCGCACGCACACACACACACACACAGGTGCTATCGGTCTGAGGGAAACACTAAATTTCCATGAGGGTGAAGTTATTCACTCGGTAAAAGCCCGTGCAACGCCGGGCTAAGCGGAGAGGAAAGAAACAAAGAAATCAAAGTAATTTCGGAAAATAATATTGGAAGTGCTGAATTTGTGAAGATTGAGTGAATATTAACGTCATACTGTTCAGCTACACGAGGCCTTTTGGGGACGGTCCACGTAATTTTGAACCATCGTCAAGTGACGCGGACGACACCTGAGCTGGCACCCCCTCTCCTAACTACCACACCACACCAACGGAAGGACGTTTGAACTCTCGACAGATTTTACGTGCATCGCTCCCCTACACTGCGGGTCTTCAGTGGTACTAGGATCGAGAATTTGTGAAGAGAATTGAAAATGTTAAGGAACAAAGCCATGACACGCACTCACGGGACATGCACTCATATCGTACGCGTGAAACCCCACAAAAGTTTTGGCGTTAGAGTAAAAGGAAGAAATTAACATGGGGATTAAGTTATACCCTCGGTATAAGCCCGTGCAACGCCGGGCCATGAAAGCTAGTTTCTCCTTAATTTATGAAACAATACATTTGTGATGAATAAAATATGAATTTCTGTGCAAGCATTATTATTAATTTCAAAATAAAAGTGGCAAGAGATTCTTTTACATACAGAGCTTTTTCACATTACCAAATCCATTTTTTATTTATCGATCCTTGTAAATTCTTTTCATCACTAAAAGCGATGAAAAATTCTAGTTAATTGAAAAAGCCCAGTAATCACTTCTCATCCATCAGTTCATTCAAAAATGCTTTTTGAACACCTTCAAGTGAAATCGTGATAAGTTGAGAAATTATTAATCCTCTTTTTTGTGCACTCGTTTTATATTATCTTGCTTTATTTTTGGATGTGATCTGATAAAATATATCCTCTTTGAGATGGAGGGAAAACGATTAGAAAGAAAAACGAATGAAAATGCTTTTTCTTCTCTTTCGGTGTTTTCCATTTCTGCATTTCCTGGAAATTCGAAGCAGCTCTATGTCAGACTGAGTAACCTCAGCAACTAATTTTTCGAAAATGTTGTCTAGGAACTAAATGCAAGTAGTAGATTGACGTAAATAAGTAGGTCCAAATTCTTTTTTTGGCAGAATTACAACAAATTTATATAATAGGTTATAAGCCTTAAGAAATATAAAAAAAATAACTTCATCTTTAAAAAAATGTACATTTACTGTGTTTTATTACCACATATTTTATAAATTTTTAAGGGGGTTCACTCATATGATGGGTTCAAAGAATCAAAAAAAAAATCTTTTTACATAAATTGCTTCCTTAACATGTCTAGAATACGATGGTAAAGTGATTTTTTTTAAATTCAAAGTCTTTTTAAAGAAGCAAGTGTTAGAATAGCAGCTATTCGGAGCGCTGAGTTGGCAATCGAAGGCTGGGCCTATTGTGTATAGTCAACTTGATACCATTGATCCTTCTATGCAAATATACGTTCATAGAAGTTTGTAGAGGTTTAAAAGGAAATATTTATAGCCATTGGATATTTCATGGAACTGATTTTAGTCTTAGCCGCCAGGCATCGCCGATTGAGGGTAAGTTGGGATTTTCATTGTCTTAATCGGACTTGAAGCATTAAACGCGTTTTTATAAAAATTTCCTCGATCATATCTCAAGAACCTTTTGACCGAATGACTTCAAATTTATAGGGTAGATCCAACATATATACGCACCAAATGGACTACGATCATTCCAAAATATTCAAAATATTTTTGTTTTTTATAACAAAAGCATAACAAAAAAAAACCGTGAAATTTGAAACTTTTCTTCAAAGGTTTACCAAAAAGCCAATTTCGTATGTTTTCAGTTGAGTATAGTCCATTCATTGCATTTAAGCTTATAGATTAAAACACCGTTATTTTTTTTTTTATTTCAGATTAGCCAATCTGCCGGAATCGTGGAGGAAGTGAGCGTCCATTTTTTCGAGGTGGGTGTGTTCAGAGTGCTATAACTCACGTTCTATTGGATATTTTTGGCTAAACATTTGTAAACATACTCGTAAAATATATATAAATAAATGATAAAAAAACTTAAAGGTCTATCTTTTTACTGGTTGTCAAAAAAATTCTCTAAAAATACTTAAAAAACAGACCGTCACATGGGTGAACCCCTTTAAGTAAATTTTGTTTTTTTTGAGCTTTTTAAATAGATTTAATTTTAATTTTTAGAATATAAATTTTGTTATTAAGAAAAACTTTAAAAAAGTATAAATATACACATATTGTCTACAAATAAGTAATTGAACACCTGTGATAAAAGAGATAAACAAAATTTATTCATATTCAATAAACAGCAGAGCATCCATCTGAGGCAATAACAAACGTAACAATTTAAGATAAGATATCCGCATGTTTTTGTATGATGAACAGAGGTGTTTTCCACTCGGCTTGGAAAAAACATGTAAGTTCTTTAATCGATTTTGGAGGATCGATACACCCCTAAATTCAGGGAACCAAGTCATCCAGAGGTTTTCTATATGATTTAACTCTAGATTCTACATTCTTGTAACTTTACACATCACGAAAAAATATTTAAGTATTATAGTTATAACTGAATAAAAAATCAACCTGATTCTGAGTAAACGAAGTAAATAACGTACAACATTAGAGAGTATTTATAGTATTTATTAAAATGGAAAGAAAAAAAAGGTATCGCTTATCTTATTCTTTGTTTCTGATACCTAGGATGATCTTGATCTAAAGTTCGATTATATTTTAGTATAAATACTGCAACTAATAAAAAAGGAGAGTTTTTCGTATGATACAAAAACGATTTAATGAGAAAAAGAAATAAAAAAACTGATGCGTTCCGCGTTTTAAGACAAAGACACAACTACTATTACTAATGCACAGACTAAAAGAAAATATATATCCCCTTAAATCTGTATCTATGGGAGTACCTACATAATGGGCAAAATCACTTCTATTCAAGTCTGTTTCTTCGTTTTTATCTTTCGACTCATTTTCTTCAGATAGATTATCCTTATTAGCTGAAGTGTCCCAAACTGATTTTTTTCTTGTGAATTAATTTTCACTTCCATGATTAGTTCATCAGGTTCCATGCCGTTACTATTACTAGCACTTGCACAATGTTATGTACTTGCCGATATTAAAACGTTTTACAGTTTTGCATATTTGCTATTAATATCATACTCATTTTCCTTTCGAAATTTTCGATTTTGAGAGCCACTCAGATTTTTTTAAACTCCACTCATTTTAGGGCCGCGTTTCTTCTTGTCTTATTAACAAAATACCATTCTTTGAGTCAGAATATTAAATTCCGATAAAAAAACAGTTCTAATACTGAGATCAAGAAGAAAGATGGGAATGTTTTAATAGTATACACCCTATATTTAAGTGCATTGAAAATAAAAATATAGATGTGTATTCTAAAAGCAATTTTGTGAAACGTTTCTCATTATGATTTATTTGATTAAATACTCATAAATCTAGACCAAATAATCATTTAAAATGTTCTCTGTGCTTTTCCAAGTATCGTAATTCTAGTTTACGTGAAAAAAGTATATCAGATATATGTTCTTTACGACTTTACTAAATGAAAATGAAATATATGAGGGGAATTAAAGTTACCAATAAGTTACTATGCTGCTTCGGTAAAAAGTAAATCATTTATTTTTTTCTCTCTACAGCTAATGTTAAGTATACTATAATAATAACATGGATTTTTATCTTCCTAGCATTATATCCGATTCTCCATCTGACTTTTTTTTATCTGTTAGTAATTTAGGTTTAAAAAGAAAACTCTCTAAAGAAAAGAATTTGTCTTCGCGGGGATTACAGCACATAAAACAACATGTTTTTTTATTTGGTTATTGGATCAAATATATCTAAGGAGCGTATTAGGATTTTGATTTTGAATGATGTCAGATCGCCAGTTGGAAAATTGCTTAAAAGTTGGATTTTAAAAAAATCTAAAGCTAATTTTGAGAAACTCTACATTAAGGTGGCATAGTACCTTTACACCTTCAAAAAATCGGTTTTTCAAAAATATTTTTAAAAATTAATACAGACTCTATTAGGAGCATTTTAAAACAAACCGCATCAAAATCAGACCAAAAGTACGGCAATAGCAATTAAAAACGTCAAACGTCACCAGCAGATTGTCCATTTAAATCGAATATAAACAAACCGTGTTCGTAAGTTTCGGTTTTCAAACGAATGGCGTTATTGAAATTATTTTCTCCCCAGTTGTTTTATTTATTCTTAATTTTATCTATTTTTAATTAGAGAAGGAAGCTTGCAACTCAACACAGCCCTGGTTCGAACAAATGTTTGTTTACATTTGTATTTTTCATACTGTTTACTCCTCCTTTAGAGTTCTATCTCGCAATTCTTAGAAAAGTTTTTAAAATTTTTGTTCATTTTAGTGTTTTTACCTCATATTAATTTGCAAAAAAATGTCTAGCTAAGCACAACGTAGAGGCAGTGACTATCGCCATAAGAGAAAACGTTTTCATAATAACCAATACACTCGCAAAGTATCAGATAAGTTTGATGTTGATTGCATATCTGCTTCAGCTAAGAAACTGTGCAAAGAAAGTGATCTTGATAAGGAAGTAAGAAATTCCAATCAATCTAATGAATATAGATTGATAAACATTGATATTTTATTATCCGAACTATAACAATATGTAACATGTCCTAACTGCAATACTAAAGCAGTTCTAAAAGATAAGATATTGTATATGTGGATTGGTATCTGAATTTTATGTTGAATGCTACTCATGCAGTACACTGTCCACTTTCAAAAGTTCACCATTATTGCTTCAGGTAAGGACTGTGAAGTAAATGCACGAATAACCTATGCTATGCGCACAGTAGGGCAAGGTTTTTGTGGTATAAAACATTTTTGCACAGCAATGGATTTGCCACCACCAGTGTCACAAAAAGGCATATGAAAAGATCCTGCGGAAAATAAATTTGGCCAGTTGTGAAGTAGCAGACGACTCCATGAAGAATGCTGCGAAAGAAGAAATATTAGCTTCTGGAAGCAACGAAATCTGCGTCAGTAGTGATGGTACGTGGAAAACACGCGGACACACTTCACGTATTGGTGTGTGTAGTGTCATTGGAGATATTACTGGAAAAGTGCTTGATGCTACCGTTTTTTCTTCATATTGTAAAGGATGTGAAAAATGTCGAGTTCCAAAATCTGGTCATTCATATGAGGAGTGGAAACTGAAACATCAACCACACTGTGTAAAGAACCATATTGGTTCTTCCGGTAAAATGGAAGTAGACGGGATGAAGCAGATTTTTCAACGATCAGTCCCACAACGAAATGCCAAATATATCAAGTATATTGGTGATAGGGATACAAAAAGCTTTCCAGAACTTCAAAGGACAGTACCATATGCTGTCGAAAAAGTTGAATGTGTGGGTCACGTACAAAAGCGTATGGGTGCTAGGCTACGAAAATTAAAAACAATGAGTCGTACCAAACAGTTATTAGATGGTAAGAGTATCAGCGGTAAAAATCGACTGACTGATAAGTTAATTGACACAATTACCACCTATTATGACATTGCTATTAGACAGAATCGCAGCTCTGCTAAAGATATGCGTCAGGCCATATGGGCAATTTATTGTCATTATAGGTCCACTGATGATGAACCTATGCATCACTTCTGCCCAGTCGGTGATACTTCGTGGTGCAAATATCAAAAGGCAGTTGCTACAAATAGTGTTTCTTTATTTAAGCATAAAAATACTGTGCCTATTGCCATAATGGATGAAATAAAGCCTATAATAGCGGAACTCTCTGCACCAAAATTGCTCAAAACATTTCTGGGAGGTAAAACGCAAAATGCTAATGAGTCGTTCAACTCGACTATTTGGAAGTACTGCCCCAAAACTTCTGGATCGTCTAAAAATATTGTTGACATAGCTGTAAATGAGGCAATAGTAATGTTTAACGAGGGAATGACAGGGCGTATAAAGATAATGAAAGCTCTTGGCTTTAATATAGGTCATTTTGCTGTTACTTCTGCCTTTCGGGCCAATTATGCACGCATAAGAAATGCGGAAATTAAATAAAAACCATATACGTTAGAGGCCCGTAGGACTAGCAGAATGAGAAGAAAAGCCACAAATGAGCATTTTGCAGAACTAGAAGGTCCTGCATATGAAGCAGGATCATTTTAAGTATTATGTATAAAGTTTTATTCGAATTATTGAAAAGTCAATCTTTAAACTTGATTTTCTCAGTTTCAGTTTTTTACACTTTCCCGCAAGATTGTAAAAAAGGTTTTTTACTCTAGAGCTACAAAAATTGGCATGCATATTCTAGTCATAGATCTTTATTCTGTATGCCACTATTATGGAAAATGAATCAATACATTTTTATTTGCAACAGTATAAAAATTGAAATTTTAAAAAAAAATAGTTTTTACACATTTTTTAATTTTAAAAAATATTAAAATATAAGATATCTTTCAATTCAGTGGTATACAGAATGAAGGTTACATTTAGCTTCAGTTTAATGCAATAATTGAGATTCTAAAGTGTATAATTTAAAAATTATCTTGCGAAAACGTGAGGTAAGTAATTTTTTTTTAAAAATTTGGCATACATATTTATCATCTCTTTGAAAATATTGTATTTATTTAAGAACAAAATTTCTCTAGTTTTCTTAAAGTTTATACATTGTTATAGATAATATAAAAAATTCAGATCAAAATAAGCAAAATTTTAAACTTATGATAAATCGTAACATGTATATGGTAACGAACAATTTTTTTTTCTCGCAAGGTACTATGCCCCCTTAATGGCGTCAGTCAGGCTTTGGGCTCCTAGAAGCCTTGCCACCCGCAGTGCGGGGATTTCAGGGGTGTACGTTACGCCACTGATCTCAGCCGAGTACAGTGGATGGATTTTGTAATCCAAATTTTGTGGGTAGCAGCACGACCATGGAAACCAGGCAAATGTGCTTCCTAGCGAATGGAATTTTCGGGTGCTTGTTCGAACTCCTGTTGGTTTTCCCGAATTTCTTTGGACTACTCTTGTCGTTCTCTATCGCCTAGTTTCGTAAGTATGCCATGTCGAAACTCATTCCGACAATTTCCACTCATCTTCCACTTTTTAATCACAAAATCCATTGATGATTTTGCAATGTTTAATTCACTAAATATGTTTCTTAAGAGTCGGCCATTTCTATGATATCCGACAACTACGCCCTTCTCGAAGTCAGGCAGCTCTGAATTTCATGGCATCTTGCATGCGACTAATATCAATGCAGTTTCCTATACGATATTTAAGTACAAAAAGCATAACATAGATCAGAACGGGAGGGTGTCCCAAATACTTATTGGTAATGTTAATTACCAATAGGTATGTACAATTATTGCTATAAGTCTAAATATTTTTATTAAATTCCAAAACTCTAACATAAAAAAAAATATTTATGTGTCGAAACATTTTTTAACAATAAAGTTCTGTGTGGAAATATTTGGACTGATAAAAAGAATGAGCTAAAGTCATGATGGTCTGATTATAAATGCAATCCCGTATTCTATATTGAAATCAAAACTAACGTTAAAGTCATATTTATTGTTCCAATATGTAAACGTCAGATAAAATTTCAAATTTGATAAGCGGATAAAATTTTTCAAGTGTTAAGATTCTTTAAAAACAAATTCGAAATTATACAAATTTCTTACATTATGCTTGTTTTTGTTCTTCCTAAATTCATTTGTCGCAACCCAGTGGTTTCAGGTGTAGTTTGGGTTATTGAAGAAGCAGCCATGGTTATAAAAATAATTACTTTTATTTTAGGTTAATCAATTTATGATTGCTTAAAATTTAATAACCTTGGAAGCAATCCTAATTAATCTAACTCATAAGATTATTCAAAGTACAATTATCTCTTGATCCGCTTCTAGATCACTTATCAGCTCTTTTCTAGACTGCTACTATCCTTTTCAAATCAGCTTTCTTTTATTTTCATTTCTCCGAATGGTGGATTTTGATCGAATGATAATTGAAAACGAACTACTGACTACCAACAATTAATAACTAACTGCTCACGATTCACGATTAATTTTCCATGATTAACACATCCCTTGCTAGGGTGTAAATAGTATTTACGTTAACATAAAATGAAGTCATTTGTAAGGAAGGCGGTTTTAAACTCAAACCGCAGTTAAAGAATAATTTCATCCAGAGGATTATTTGAAGGACCATAGATAGAACCACACTGCACCCTATCGAAAACACACCAGCAAGAAAAAGTTTAACAAGCACTTTGTAGATCATTAAAGGACAATAAAACTACAATAACTGGAAACAAAAAAAAAGTAGAACGTCTTTTATCCGAATCAATTGGGAGTGGACACCGTTCGGATACGTAATTGTTCGGATAACGAAAACCGAATGCGATCCATTCAGTATATGAAACCGGACACTATACGATTATTGAAAATCATCACATGCGGGTAACATGCTTGAAGAAAAAGCAAAATAGGTGCAAAATGTCGCAATTTCACCTTTATTGGGGAAAAAATTCACTTATTTTTCACTATACCATTGTACACCTTCGTGTTTTTGGTGAAAGGTCTCTGACTTTCTTGAGTTGCAGTAGTTGAGTAGGACAGCAATCTGATTGTTGTTCGTACCACTCCATAGATGTCTCTAAAGCAGAAAACGCTTAAGCATTTGATGGACCCTTGCTACTTTCATTGTTGTTGTTGTTGTTTTCTTCGTCTTCATCCGTTTCATCGTCGACAGGGTCGGATTCATCTTGTACGGAAGACACAATCTCGTTAGCATTTAGCATTTGAAATCCACAGTCTTCTGCACCTCATGCCATCCAGGTTTCTACATCAACAAAACTCAGCAAAAGAGCACGTATACACCCCTCACTTGGAAAACAACTGACCTAATATTTCGCGCAGATGTTTACAAATTCCAACACACAACTGAAATTCCCCAAATATCCCCCATTTTAGGTTTTCCCATAACTTTTGGCCTCATGCCAAACAACTGTTGAGCATTGCACTGTTCGAAAACGTATCCGGACATTGGTCCGGATATTTGAAGCTCCGGATAATAAACGTTTAGACAAATGACGCTCTACTGTATGACAGTTTGGTCTGCAAATATCTTTCCTGTAATGTTAGATAAAGGTTTTTAAGATTGTCCTAAATTGAATTATTTTGGTTCAGTTTGATTGATTTTTTTTTAATTATCAAAGAACAATTGAAAAGTCCTTAAAAGTAGGTAAATATACTTTGTCTTAGTTAAATTAGTCACTTAAATTACGATTTTTATCATGTACAATAAAAGTAATTATAAAATAAATTAAAGGTAAAAAAACTTTTTTAAGAACAAGCTTTTATTTAAACGCGCTAAAAAGAATAAAATAAACTTTTCCTTTAAAACTTTTTTTACTATCAACTTATAACGTCATTACACAATTTATATGATATAAAAGCTTGTCGCAATATTTAAGCACTCATATTTACTTAGTTTGAATTTTTAAAAACAAAACTCAATCAGGTCAAGTTATTTATTTTACTTGTTTATCTACACAGGTAAATCTCGCGACAAGCTTTTATATCATATAAATTGTGTAATGACGTTATAAGTTGATAGTAAAAAAAGTTTTAAAGGAAAAGTTTATTTTATTCTTTTTAGCGCGTTTAAATAAAAGCTTGTTCTTAAAAAAGTTTTTTTACCTTTAATTTATTTTTTACTTTTTAGTTATCGCTGGACAGGTTTCTCAGCCTGTTCAACTCATTGAACGCTGGTTCGCCATCCCTGGTTTAGCTGAATTAATTCTCGCAAAAGGGTATTAGACAAAAAGCACAATTTTTTTAAATCCGTAATTTTTAAGCAATCTTTTCAATCTTCGTGCAGATTTTGGGTATCACTATTCTACACACGAAAAAAAAGGTTTAGTGAGATTATCTGCATAAATGACAAAGTTATTAAATGTTTAATTAAAATTTTGACTATTTTTGAAAAACTTAAAGAATATAGTATTTATTTGAAATATTTTGAAGATAAGGGATATATTTCTCTAACATATTAGAAGAAAATTTTAGTTAGTTATTAAAAAACTTCAAAAGGCATTTAAATATTTGTATTAATCAATAAAATGCTTAAGATTCAAAACGCATGTTGTAATAAAAAAAGAATGTTTTATCAAATAATGATAATTTTTTGCTGGACATTGAATATCTTCTACGTAAGAATCTATTTTTTTAATTGCTTAGGTCATCTTTAGAAACTTGATTTTGAAAAAATAATTAACCATCGCATTATTTTTATACAGTCTCCATGTAACAAACTTCTATTTTGGGAATTTTTCTATTTTAAGAACTTTTTCCTGGAACCAAGCACATATTACTCTTTTCATCGTAAAACAACTCCAAATAGCGAAGTGCATTTCCTATTTAACGAAATGTTTCTTCTAAGATTCGATATTTTTCTCTCCTTATTTTTTAAATATTTCAGGTCATTTTGCAAATTATTCTCTTTTGGCACATTTTATGAATATAAATAACCTTGAGCTGGTTTTACAATGTGCCTAACTCATCTAGAAAAACAAAATTGCCGTAATTTTTCAAACAAAAAAAAAACTCAAATAAAATTAACAGATTCTATTTGTAATTAAATTTAAGGACACATGTCATAGTGTGTGTTTAGATTACTGGTGATAAAATGAGGTATATTTAAATTACACTTGTAGACCTAAAATTAGAAAATTTTTTAAAAAATTCCTTCATTTTATTATAAAATTATTTTTTTAATCGAAAATATATTGCATTTCTAGATAATATTTTTCTCTTATTGTTTTCCTAGCGGATTCCTTTTTGATGGGTAAGATACATAAAAAAAATGATCTTTCCGATTCTGTAATTATTTTTTGTCTGAGTTTCATAGAATAAAGTTAAATAAATTTTTTAAAGAATTACTTCAATACTCCCTCTCAGTTTAACTTGGCAGCGTTGAGAAAGGTATACAATGTACCAATCTACTTAAAAAATAGGTCTACTTTTTTTTTTTAATTTAAATCCAAGAAAATAGATAGAAATATGTAAAAAAATTGCATACGTTGTAGAAATTAGATTATTTTTACGTTGTAAAAATGTAATAATTTTTTAGACAAAGTTAATTAATACTGTCAATAGCGCAACGTTATGAAATTCCAGTTTGGCTGAAAACCGATTTTTGACGCCAACTTTTGTCATTGTTGTAACAATAAAATTATTACAAAAATGCAGATATATCGAAGTTGGCGCCCAAAACTAGTTTAACGTTTTTAATTAATATCTTTTTAATTAATTGCAATATCGGAATATAAATGGTCAAAACATGCATTGTCATCCAAACTAAACGTGTATACAAAATTTCAGCTCAATGGGAGGAAGATATCAGTGCGACCACTAATGTTAATATAGACGGCATGCCTTATCCTGTGTTAAGCTATTTTATTTTTACTATTATTTTATATTTTAAAAGACCAATTATATCTTTCATTCTTCATCTATACTGCACCTGAATTTAATGCATGCATTTTATGCTTTCTGTTCAAAATTCCTTTTATGATTATTTCCCTTACATTTTTTAGAAATCTACGAGTACTTCTCTAGCCTCTCAATAATACTCCTGATAATCGATTTAATTATCATTGGAAAATAACATGAGCTTCTAAACGGTCCTAAAGGAGGTTATAAAAGGTTCCCACGTGATCTTACTCTTTTAATTAGTCTCTGGAGATTCTATTTGTTGTGTTTTATTGAGTTTAGGAATTCACATTGTGAGGGAAACAAGAAGTGATACTAATGCTGAAATGGAGAACCGAGAACGAGACTGGTAATACATTGGATACATTTAGATAGAACAAACATGAGGTATATAAAATAATTACAATGGGAAAAAATAATACGTGGCATTTTGAATACAAGTAGTATAAGTTGAAATTAATAAATTTTATTTAAATAAAAATATTAATTCAGTTAAATGTACAATAATAAATTTTCTTTGCTTTTAAAAAAAGAGGTTTCGGAAATTCTTCATTGAAACGTAATTTGAAAGAAAACCGGTATTAATTTCATTTATGTCGGAAATGCAGCTCTTTTAAATAAGTTTTAATTTATAAACTATTCTAAATTATATGCTATTGAATCAGCAATGTAGACATTCCATAATAGCCCAAATTGAAAAAAATCGTAATATATTAAGATATTATGGATAGAAAACTTTAGAATATATATCCCAAAATATAACACAAAATGCGATTACTTTTATTGCCAATGTTTACAAAGGAATAAAAAGTTACTTATTATTATTATTATTGCAAAAAATAATTTTTTTCTAACATCTCAAAAATAATAAATACCATAAATGCCTTGAAAAGGATCACTTAAAATTATTTTAAAATGACACTTGAACTGACTTTAATTTAACAATACATTAAAATTTTTTCTAATTGATTTTAAAGTGAAATCACAAACAATTTTAATAGAAAAAAAATGTTGATTAAATGAATGTCTCTTTTAAGGAAATTCTAAATTGAATTAAAATGCGTAGCTAATATTGTCTTTCAGGAAACCTTTGATTTCCATCCCATTTCAAAACTAAAATTTCACGTGAAAATTTTTTCGCGATACAGTTAAACCTGTTTTTGTATGGTAGATAGGGACAGCATAAAATAAATCGCACAAAAAATATTCGGAAATTTCATAAATACTTACTATTTCATAAATACTATAACAAACGAATTTGTCGACATGCTACAGAAAACTTTTTTATGCGGTGGAGAGGGACCGCATAAAAAAGTCGCCCTTAAAACATATGTCAATCATTTACGAAATTTATGAGAAAATACTTCCAAACTAAATAAATCATTAAGTTCCAAGTGGAGAAATTTTCAAAATGCTCACATATAATTCAGTGCCACATTTCGTAATCCAAAGCGCACATTTTCCTGTGATGAATTAGTTTAAATCACTTTCGTCACTTGAAGATACAATTTCAATTGATTTATAATTTGGAACCATAAAGTAAGTGGTAAGTTTTTGTGATGCCGGTTGGTTGGTCAGTTGCGTGTGAACGTCACGATAACCAGATATGTGTGATCGAAGCTCTTTTGGAATTTCAATCTTCCTTCGGAATTGGTATCAATTTTAAGAAAATACTTATCCTGTTTTTGTTGGAAATCTGGATTCTAGCATATATTGTATACGCTCTCAAAAAATCTAGTTCTTCATGTCCGTCTTCATAATTTATCAAATTATTGATAATGTCACTGCCATTGAAAGTTTCGTCTTCAATCAAGTGCTTGTTGCTATTGCTTTGAGAGAAAGCAATGGAATGTGCATTGCCGAGAGACTGTTTATAACCAATGAACAGATCGTCTTTAAGTGAATGTATGTGCACTGATAGAAAAAATTACAGTGGCGCCCAAACTGTTGAAATTCATATAAAAATGACTTCACAAAAAATCGTACAAAAATAATATCGCATAAAAAATTACCGCACAAAATCAGGTTCTACTGTATTAAGATAATTTGAGTTTCTCCAAAACAAGGCAATATTATTCTAGAAAGCAATTACCTTAAAATTGATATAGCTCTAAATTCTAAGATAATGAATGAACTTATTTCTTATTCGGCAACAACTAAACATTAATTTTTCTACGTACTATAAGTCTTAGTTTGGTTCAGAAAGAGTTCATATTTGTTTACAATAACACTAACTAAATCTATTTTAGAATGCTTCCAAACAGTTACTTATAATCCTGTCTCTTAATGATTATTTGCCTAAATAAGGATAAGGATATTCCAAAAGGAAGCCTCGAGCTCCTTTTCTCTGTTAAAAGCAGGACTTTGCATATGGAAAATTAGCTACTTGTAGAGATCTATTGATATTATTCCATTTGATTAGTTACCGACCCATCTTCTCTGTTAATTATTTTGGGAAGTAAGAGAGATAATTCTTTTTGTGTATCAAGTTTAGCACCTCCGAAGGTTGAATCCAATAATTTGCATTCGCACGACAGTGACAGTTCCGATAAGATGAAAATGACGAGAATTCTAATTTTCTAAAAGTTACTTGTTTCTAATTTAAATAAGGCTTGATGTATTGGATCTAAGTTTGCTGAATTAATATGACAAGATAATTATGAAATGATAAATATTAAGGGTTCCTGAGGGAAATTGCAAGTAAATGGAAAATTATCTAACTTAAACACAAGAATTAATATTTTATATTGTTATATATTAGGGCAGTGGTTCTCAAATTTTCAATATTTGCGACTCAAAATTTAATCATTACTTTCGTCGCCCCCCCCCTTCCATACAATAACAATGTATCAAATTAAATAATACTATACTTTGATGCTAAAGCTAAAATACGATTAAAACATGTTAAGTGCCACCGGTGTATATAAACGTGTCGCACAGCTAAAGAGTTATTTCCCTGATGTATATATACGAAGTTTTGATTGGCATTTAAATAATTAATTTAAACTGTACAAATTATCAGGATAAATGTTTGTTTTTGTATATATTTTTCTATATGACGGGACCTTGTGGTCACTGGTAGTTATTAAACTTCTTCTTAACTTAGTTCTTAAATAAATTATAAAATACATTGCGTGTAGTGATATATTTATATGTGTATTCTATCAGTGTAAATGTGTATTTTTTTATTATGTCAGAAAGTATTTTATTTGTTTATTTTGAGTAAATCAATAATTTTTTAAAATAATCTTTGGTTTTCGACTTTCCATTATACTCGGGCTCTTCTCGTAGGGATTTTACGCCCTTCTAGAAGAGCACGCCCCACTGTTTGAGAAAAGCTGTAATAGGGGAAGATACACACTATCTGGCCAAAAGTATCCGGACACCAAGTGGTATGGACTTAGACCGTCCTGAAGCACATATTAATATGATGTTGGTCCCCTTTTGCATGGATGACAGCCTAAGCACGTTTGGGAAGACTTTCCACCAATTTTTGATAGGTGACCATAGGAATTGCCTTCCATGCGTCCATCACAGATGAAGTGAATGCTTGCAGTGAGGATGGTCGATTTGGCTGGCTACGTAATCTGCACTCTAATTCGTCCCAAAGGTGTTCTATGGGATTTAGATCGGGGCTCTGAGAAGGCCAGTCCAGTTTTTGAACACCTATTTCGTCAAACCACGTCTGTGCAAGCCTCGATGTGTGAGAATGGAACAGTTATCCTGGTGGAAGAGAAATAGGCCTTTCCCGAAATATTGCCATAGATTTGGGAGTGCAGCATTGTCCAGAATGTTCCTATACATCTCAGAGTTCATGTTTCCAATCACAGGAATTAACGGACCCAGGCCAAACCACAAGAAACATCCCCACACCATTATGCTTCCACCAATTTTAACAGTCGGTACAACGTAGTCACTAAAGAAACTTTCGCGGGGCATCCGCAAAACCCAGACGCGTCCATTCGACTGCCAGACTGTAAAGCGAGATTCATCACTCCAAAGAACGGTTTTCCACATGTCCACAGTCCAATGACGGTGAGCTCTACACCATTGCAATTGATGCTTCGCATTCTATGGAGTGATGTCTGACTTGTGAGTGGCTGCATGAATATGGAATCCCAAGTTTTTTAACTCTGGACTCACATTCCTGCTGCTAACACTAATTTCTGATGAACTTTGGAACTCCTGAAAAATTTCCACCAACAGGGACTTGCGATTTTTTTTCACTTCCCTTTTCAGATTCACCAAGCATTTTCGGCCTACCTGTTCATTTTTCTGCCGTTTCACTCTGCCTCGACGTTTCCACTTCACAATTACATCACTCACAGCTGATTTAGGCTTATGTAGAATGTCCGCAATCTCACGAACTGATTTCCCACAAAGGTAGCATCCCTTTATACTGCCCCGATCAAACTCTCCAAGGTCCTTTGACTTACCCATTGCCTCACAAACGCATCAATACAATCTGACAAACCTTTACCAACACTTTTATAGCTGTCAATTACGTATCAAATTGCGTCACTCGCCAGAGCCACTTTTTTAAGGATTGTCCGGATACTTTTGGTCAGATAGTGTATTACTTTTTTACTATAACAGAAAAGAAACAAAATGCTACATGTAAAGGTTTTTGCGATGAATTTTCTAATAATTATTTGCAGTATGATGTTATGTTTGGGCAGAATTTTTTCCAATTATACAAATTTTATCATTGTTAGAAATTTTTCAAGCTTAAAAATTATTAATATTGATTCAAGAAATGGCTAATTTATTATGTTTTCATCAATTTAGCAATCACTTTCTCCACACAAGTTATATTTTCTGTAAATATATACTCTTACATCATAATGGAATTTTAAAAAAAACTTCTTAGGGTGGAGTAAGGGGGCACTGTAAATTTTACAGTATCACCGATTAACCCCTTAACTGTGACATATATTTCAGAAAAATGGACCAAAAATGAAAAGTGGAAAATGTATGGAATTTTTTGACTGTTTAATTTTGTTCTTTATATTATTATAACAGTTAGAAAATGATGTTTTATTACAAAAACAAAATTTAATTGCACTAACTACTTATTTATAATTTTTACATACACATAGAAAAGTAATGGTTTACACACAAATCTTATTCGATTAGAGCAAATTAAACAAAAATTGAAGCTAAATATAATATAGCCGTATAGTATAATATAAAAACATAACAGCATGATTTTCGATACATAAATTTTACAAACTTTTCACAGTATGGTATTTCTCAAAACCCGGTACTACACAAAAGCCCGTATCGCCCTCTTTGCAATAAACTGCGTCTCACGTCATATCCTCTTCCCCTTTTCATGGGCTTTGAGACAGCAAAAAACACTGTCTGGTTGGAGTAGATTTTTTTCCCGTTGGTGGAATGTCTTCTGAAAAGTGTCGACCTGCGAGGTGCAGCAAGCTTACACTAGGACGCCCTCCCTCGGCTGAATTGGTGAAAAACTAGGACCATTAATGCCGTCTATTAGGAAAATAGGGTATTAAGTATTCTAAAGTAGAATGGAAATCAGCTCGGACTTCGCAAACTATGCACTCCGTAGTTGCCCGAACTGAATTCGGGCGACACTTGCAATGGTTTAAGAATGTGTTACTGATCCATTTTTGTACTAAAATAAAACATTAATAAAAATAATATGAGAGAGTCTTGCATATAGAGAGTGTTCCAAACATAGCGTCCAAACTCTCTGCACAGCCAGATTCCTCGATGGGAGTACATAAAAAATACCCAAAGAACTGTGCCTTTACGATCTATACTATACGAGAAAATACTGTAAATAAATGATGTGTTTCGGTACGTGATTTGCTGGATGTGTCATACTCCGGCCGCTGGATTGGACGTGTGGGTCCGGTTCTATGGCTGTTGCGATCACTAGATCTCACTTTGTTCGATTTTTTTACGTTTCTTGCTAACTCAAGGAATTGATGTATCGAGACGCAGAAACAACACAAACGGACTCAGTTGCTCGTCTGCATTAGCTTGTACTTCGATAGACACCGCGCTGCTATGACGTGTACACTCATTCATTCCACCGCACTCTCAAACCCGCCTTGATATACACGGAGGACACTTCTAGGAACTGCCTTTATAGATATTCGCAAATACTGCTGTTGTTGTTGTGTCCTTCCCGAGGGGAAGGAATGAAAGTTGCCAGGACCTGTGAGACAGGTTAGACTTCTTAACGATAGATGTCGAAACCACATATCTATACCTCCACAATTTAGGTATAGAACTGGAGGGGAAGGGGAATATTCTCCAGTCCCCGGCACCCGTGGTTTCTACTGCGACCGCCCACAAGACTTTTGGACCCACTAAATTAACGAGCACATACTCCGTGTGTACTCGGTGGGTATTTGGTGGCATTGGGAATCGGCTTTCCGGTCTGGAGTCCGATGCTCTAACCACTAGGCCTTAAATACTACTGTCAATGAGCACGATTTGGTGTTTTTTCCTTAACCGACTGTGACGTATTTTTTTATATTTCTCGAAAATTATGGATTGTATAGGTACAGTTATTTGGGTACTTTTTATGTATTCCCGCCAGGGAATATGACAGTGCAAAGTTTGGGTACTATTTTGGGACACCTTCTTATATTGAACCATAAAGAGAAAACAAATTGTTATATCAATTACATTCAAAATAAATCATTTTACTTGAATATCTACTTGTTTTGCATTAGCTTCGAATATAGTTTTACATTTTCTCTTCCTTTATTTCTTGCGAAGAATTTTCAGAATGGCATTTCTTAAAGCATATTGTAAAAAGATTAGAAACTAAAATATATAATTCTAAAGTTATAGATATAATTCTAAGTTTATAAATTTTCCTACAATAAAATAAGAATGAAGTGTTGATTTTGCCGAAAACTAATAATTTTCCAAATTCCACGTCCACTTTAGAAGAAAATTTACATCCATCCCTCAGATCTAAAATTCAGCTTATCCACTAATTTTCAGAAGTATTTGCTTATATGTATAAGAGAAATAAATTAAATCATGACGAAATACTATTAAAATTAATTCAAGTATATCTCTTAAGTCATGAAATTTGCCAAACTTTCCATTATAAAGCTTCTACTTGTTCAAATTAATTGTGTTTTGAAATATCTACAGCACACATTTTTCACAATAATTCCTTTTCATTCTATCATTACAAATGCATCATATGAAAACTTCGGTATCTTACAAGGTAACATGCATTCAACTTGACAGATGGAAATTCATTCCACTACGTTTTCCAGATTTAATGTCAAATTTTCAAATAAATTAGCATTCTATTACCAATTAACATTCGAAATGCTCGTGATCGCTCATGATGCGTAATTCAATTTTACTTGATACTAACGCAGTTTTGATAGGATCTATATATATATATATAGTTAATAAGGAGGAATATGCTAAAGGTATAAACTGCGTTTATTAAAAAAGGAAAATTGAATATTTTCTTCAAAGATTGCAATTCTTATAAGGGGATAATCTGACAGTGATATAAAAGGTATTACAATCAAAATCTAGGGTAGTATGTAGTTGTAAATCTATTGTAATTATGTTTTTAATTCGCTTGCAAAGAATTTTAACCGATCGAGTTCAAATATTGTTTAAAAAAAAAAACTTAAAACTTAAATAAGGTGTTCAGAAAGAACATAGATTTAAATATAAACACAGATCTAAATATATAAATGATTGTAAAAATTGAATAGCTTTAAGCCCAGAATGGTCCAAGAGTTATGAATGCTCTCATATACCGGCAATTTGGAATTCGTGAACGGTATGTTAATTCTACGGAAATTCTCCTCGTTTTAGAAATATTTCTAAATATCTTTTAAAGATCTTTAGACCCCCTTACATGAAACCATTAAATAAGCGTACACATATTTTCAGAAATTGGTGAAAAAATTCATTCTAAAGAAATCTTCACTATTTACTTATTACAGTTCTGAAAGTTCTTTATGCCATTCAAATTTATGGGATTGTTGAAAAGGAAATTATAGAAATTGTTTCAGATCAAATAATACGGGGGATTTAAGCTTTGAAATCTTAAATAAAAATAAAATTAATTTTTAATCTTACGTAATATCCTTACATCTGGTCGTAACTGGTGTTTAATAGCTCGTTTTTATTAGCTACTTTACAATATTTAATTTTTTCACCGTAATTAAAGCAGCTAATTTTAATCTTATTTATATATCTGTTAATATGTTGTTTGAGTTCTTACTATTAGATACAATCAATCTAAATCTTTCATTTGCCTATAATTATGTACATTATATATTCTAAAATAGTTTATTTTATAATATTCCAATCACCAGCATTCTTAATCATATTTATGACAAATCGTTATAATTTAAACATTTATACTCCATGATGTATCGCAAAACTAAGACATTATTATAGTTAAAAATTAACCTATATTCAATTTTTCTGTATTTAAAAGCATTTTATTAATGTTTTTAACAGAAAAAAAGAGCAAAATAATATACGTAAAATTAATTAAATTTATTTATAAATAGATGTATACCGTATTCTGCCTATAAGAAATACCGTGTTTGGTTTTGAAATTAAATTTACGTATCAAAATTTAATCATACCAGTAATATCATGTAAACCAGGGTATCAAGAAAATATATTATTCTTTAGATAAAATTGTATCAATTACAACTATTTTCTTTCTGATGAGACCAATATGCTTGCTATTAAAATCTTTTTGATAATTTTTGTTTATTTAATTTTAATGATGGTTTTTTTTTATATCAATGCTTCTACAATTTCTTGTTAGCTCTGCATTCCTGATTAATTTTTTTTTAAATTTATTTTTACTAAGTATATGAATGTGGTTTTGGTAAGAATGTTCATAACTATTTTTTAATTGTTTATTTCATGCTTTTACCATAATACTTGATATTAAGCCCATGCGTATCGTATTAAATTTTCTAATGTATTAATATCTTAACATAATATTTGTATGATATTTGGTACGATATTAATATAATGGATTTATGTATATATATTTTTTTCTTCTGTTTTCATATTTAAGTACAATATCTTGGTGTTTTTATTGAGGAATATATACCAATAAATTTTTTCTTGAAATTCTATCATGTTCTCTATGTTACGTAGTATTTTATAGAGTAGAAGTTACATTCTAATTTATTACTCTTGGTTTCTCAGTAATCCATTTTAGCTAAATTTACTGAAAAATAATTGGTTATAAATTCCATAGGAATTTCTATGTAAGAAAAAATTCCTTTTAATAAAATAGATTCTTAAAGATTTAATTTTTTTCAAATTATTGTTTGTATTATCAATGTTTTTATCTGCATTTTCTATGTTTTACATCAGCCCGGTAATACAAACAAATAAAGGAGAATGTTGGCACCTTAATCTATGTTTAACTCTTCGATTTTAGCCCTAAATTGCTAATGTATAACAGTGTCTATTCTACTTTGCCCATGTCTGCCTTGCTGTTTCTTTATTTTGCTTTAATTTTTTACATTTATTTGTCCTAAGATATTTGTTTGAAATAATGTCAGAAAATTGTGTTAACTAAGCTCATTGTATATATTTAATTAAAGCTAGTCTAAGTATGAAAATAATTTAAAAAATCTAATCTGAATAATCCTTTAGTTAATATCCACTGATTGTCTAAAACTATTCATGAAAAACTATGGAGAAAAAACGCCATCGTGTTATTACTACTGTTATTTCTTTATCCCAGTTTTTGTTTTCTGTTTTAGTATTAAACGCTTGCCCTCTTCTAAAATATTCAATTCAGCATTAATTTCTAGCATTTGAAAAATAAAAAAAAACTGTAATAAGAAAAAGATAAATGATTAAAAGTCGTATTCCCATTGCTTTTAGAGTGCAAAATGATAATTTTTTTGATTCCGTACTTTTTGTAAGAGAAATAATTTTTTTTTTCTATTTCTGTACTTTTCGCTGAGTAATTTTGATATCAATCCTTTTTTCGAATTTCGCTTCTTCTCGCTCGAATTCCATGTTATGACAATGATTAATCGCGTTTTTCCGCTTATAAATTTACAAAATAGAATAAAAGTTTCTGGAATATTGCTTGAAAAGAAAATTGGTTACATGCGGAAAATGCAAAAGTTTTTAGTGAATGTTCAGTGATTTTCTGTATGAAGAAAAATTTAAAGCGTTTCAAGAAGACGACCACCTTTTTATAAAGATCACTAAAGCAAAACATAGAACGTTTATGCAAAGGGGAAAATATTATTTTGAGAATTGAACATTACACCAGTCAAGAATCAAAATAATGAAGCAACGCATAACCCTCCCAATTATTCAAGCTACTGGTCGATATATGGTATACTCTCTCTTTCTGAGAAAAATAATAACGCTCATGATATTTCCCGCTGTAATTCAATTATTCTCTAAGCGTATCTTCTATTTAATCGTAACGTGTAATTAAATGGCTATTAAATTTTGTTTAGTAATACAGAGACTCATCGTTGATTACGAGGACGCTTAAATTATTTGGATTCAAGGAATAGGTTTGCTCGGGCCCGATCGACTTCGAGGCTGGCTGCAAAGAAAAAAGGTAAGATTTTACCTTAATTTTGTTGGATATAGGCTTTGTAGCTACATATAAAATATTTACAATTAATAACAATAAATCAAAGTCAAATCAACATCTCAAAACCCTGAGTTGTATTGTAATGTGCGACCATATGTATAATGGAGCAAAATCATAAGATCACCTCTTGTGACAATTCGCCGGGTGGCTTGCCTTTAATGGCTCCCAGGCTCACGAAATCTTTAATTCTGAGAAAACTGCTTATTTGTTACCAATGACCCTGTCAGCCTTTTCCTATATGACAGTCTTCATAGGAACTAAAATGCATTTGTCACATGTCTTTCTCTTTTTTGGGAGTGGAAAATGATTTTTAACAATCTTAAGAAACTAAGGGTGATTGAGTTTCCCTCGCGGCTACTTTTGTTTCAAAATATATTCTATGAACAGTCTACATTTTCCCCCTGTAAGTGACCTAGTGGTTTGGATAGCTGTGTTTTATGACTCATTATGGTTTATCAATGTAAATGAACAGGATATAAAAAAAGAAATGGTCATCTTCAATCTTTAGTGGATGAAATTGAAACTGATCAAGAAAGGGTAGAACTTGATGAAATAGTGGATGCTAATCATGTTAGCAAAAGTAAATTTCCAAAAAGCGTTGAAGAGGAAACGTTTTAGTTGAAAGGAAAATTTCCCAATGAAACCCGAAAACTCTACGAAGAAAGATATGAAACCAAAAGTGTACCACAATACACAATGCCTTCGTCAAAAAGACCAAAGCAAGAAAAAGTTTAACACGCTATTTGCCAATCAGGAATAACTTGTCAAAACTACAACAACTTGAATAAAATTTGACAGTTTTACCGACAAATATCATTTCTGTAATGTTAAGTAAAAGTGTCTGCGATTTGTGTCCTTTATTAAAGTAACTCACATTTGAAACATTTTAGCTAAGTTTGACTGGATTTTTTCGCAAATTATCAAAGAAAAATTTAAAGGTCCTTCAAAGTAGGTAAGTATATATTGTCTTAGTTAAATTATTCACTAGAATTACGATTTTTATCGTTTACAATAAAATAAATTTTTAAAAAATGGTTGGGGTGACTCCGCCACCCCGCGTGACCACTAATGTTAGTATCGAGTGAGCGTTTTCTTCCAGTAAAATAACAGGGAACGCTGATAGTGTCCTCCATATAGTAAAAGGCATCTCGATAAAGAACGCATTCAATACTATTCATACAATGCAGATAAAACAACCTGGCTTGGTTGACAGATCTCTTCATTCCTGACTCATATATATGGCCGCGGTGGCCAAGTGGTCTAGGCATCGGATCATGGCTAGCGTGTCATGAGTTCGATCCCAGTACCACTCAAGATCCGCCGTATGTAGGGGAGCGATGCACGTTAAATCTGTCGAGAGCTCAAACGTCCTCCCGTTGGTGTGGTGAGGCATAGGAGAGGGGGGTGCCAACTCAGGTGTCGTCCGCGTCACTTGACCATGGTTCAAAATTACGCGGACCGTCGCCAAAAAGCCCTCGTATTGCTAATCAGTGCGACGTTAATAATCACTGACTCATATATGTTTTTTTGTCGGATGAAAATAATAACGGTAAGTTTCATTTATAGCACAGTATCTTCTAAGAATAGCTTTATGTCCATTCGGTATTGGATCAAATTCTTCAGGCATATTTCCATGAAATTGCCACTTTCTACTATAGTCAGAACCAATATATTATTACATAGAGTGAAAAACAGTTTTCGCAAAATATATATAACTGCCAATATTGTATCCAAAATTGGAGTTAGGTGGCTTAAAACATAGTTAGCACTGCATAGTAGCCCTAAGAATTTGATCTCATGTGTTATTCTGGCAGTCTTACTATTTTCTATCGGCATTTCTTACTTTATATGTGTTAAAGGGAATAAGGATGGCTTTATTAGCTAGGAACTAACCACTGTGTTTAATTAAATTTATCAAACAATGTATAACCCACTCGAAAGTTTATGCTAAAGAATGCATTTCCCTTTCAACAAGCTTTATTTCTGTTAAAATAAGCGCTAACAACCTACAATGGAAGTATTGAGCAGTCCTTCAGTTAAGGTATCATTTATACAAAACAATGGATTTCGCAAGCTGTAGTTATTAAAGTTTATAATTACTTCCCGATAAACTAATATTTATCAGCATCAAAATTGGTAAGAGGACTGACTAATTGTTAGAGGATTAGCGAATTATAATAATATAATCAGTCTAAAATGAAAACATTTGAGAGATCCTATGTATTTAATGGTCATTCAGCAAATACTTTTATTGATTTTGAATGAATAGTTTGCAAAATTCCGTATAAACCGAATATTGCCATAAAAGTTTTATTAATCTAACAAAAGGATAATAAAAACAACTGCAATGTCTTTCTGAATTGTTTTTGTTAAAACTGAAAATATATGAATTAATTAATTTTTTTCTTGAGGGAGAAAATATGTATAGTGTCAATTAAACATCAGATAATTAATATTGCATTAGAAATTGTAAGTATCAGTAAGAATTGATTGAGAAGATTAAATATGTTGAATTTCTTATGTTCAATTGTCTACGTCATTTAACCCGGTTTCTTTAACTCCAGAGAGTGAAAGGGATAAGAAAGTGCGAGATAAATTAATTGAAAACAAACTATTCTTATAGAAAAGAACGGAAGATTGACTCTGAGAATTATTATACCAGTATTTCAAAAATTTATTATAATATATGCTTTGAATATTGTAAATAAATCGGTAAAGCTAAAAAGAGTCGTTTCTTTTCTGGACAATACGACAGTGTTAATATAGGAGTTGACTTATTATGCACCCCTAAAATTGAATACATGATTTTTTAAAATATTATTCTGTTAATTGCAAATTACATGATCTAGATGAATATATTTCTTATTTCATTGTAACTGAATTTATGTCAGCGAAAAGTTTTGATTTCTGAAGCCGTATTAAGCATACATGAAAATGACATTGAAAAATGATCTTCCTTCTTTCCTTTGTTTTGTATCGATAATAAAGCTAGCATAATCTACTAAAATGAAGCTCAAAATCCTCCAATTTTCTTCCTCTTTCAAATTCCTGTTGTATTTTCCTGCAGCTTTTATACTGCAGGAAAATATAACATGAAATTGAGAATGAATGATACAGCATGACATGAGTTCTTTCTCTTTTTCATAATCGAATCATGGGTGAAAATTATTAAATTATGTATTGATTAGTACCATTTTTACAACCCAATGATCTACGAGTAATAAAAAATATCAATTGTATCTCTCCTACATCCACTAATTAAATTAATATTTCTTATAAAATTTCCTCCAAAATTGTTACAATAATCTTTCAAAAATACTTAATTTTACAAAGTAAAATATTTTTTTTTAATTCGCTTAAAAAATAGTATAAACATTCCTATAATATCCATTTATATATTTTCAACATCTGAAGTAATCACAAAATCTTATTATAATATATTTTCTAACTCATAACTTCTATTCTGATATTTTTAAATTAATTAAAATTTTCAGTTCAAAATTTATTTCGGGAAAAAAAGAAATCTCTAATTAATTAAATGATTTCTCACTAAATAAATAACTTAGGTTCAAACCCAGTAGCAAATACTTGTATATCAATATTAATGCAGTGCAGTACTTTTATATTCCATTAAAGGCTGAAAATATTCCAATAACCAGTAAATAAGTATAATGACGAATGGTATTGCTTCATCAATCATGCCCATGAGAAAATATGGTTTTTTTAAAGAATGTTCAGACTTTTGTAAAATAAAAGTTTGTACAAAAGCAGAAATGATAAAAAAAATTCAGTGTCTTCAGAAATACTATATTTAAAACCAAAATATATTTAAGAATACAAATGATATATTCTTATAGGTTGCGCACACTAAAAGATATTGATACGTTTGTGCTTAACTGGAATAACATTTTAACCGCATCGCTCTGAACAAAAAAAAAGTAATATAAAAAAAATTAATGTGTCAATTCCTATTTTGTTCAAAAAAACGTACCGGCTAGCAGCTAGCTGTAACTTCGACAGAAATGACGCAGAATAAATTTAAAATTAAAAAATAAACTTTAATCAACCAATTAATATTTGAAAACACTTTATTAACATCAAGTGTCATCCACTGCAAGTTTTAAAAAAATATATTTGAACTTGAATGTGTGTGTGTGTGTGTGTGTGTGGATAGAATGTATTTTAACGACGATCAAAAATTTGAACAAGATACATATATGTTACCGTTAAAGTGGGAAGTCCCTTTTTCATAGAATAACTAGGTATTTCATGAAATAACTAGATAAGTCCGTTTAAAGTACACCCATTGCCATAAAAATTTGCGCACCAAGAAAAAGTCGTCCAAATGACGTGAAATTTTACATATGTAAGTACTTCTTTGATATAAATGATTGATTGGAAAATAAAAGAAAAAGGATCACTTTTTGCAGAAAAAAGTACAAATAAATGGAAGTTTTAGTACTCAGTTGGACCCCCTCTAGCGCGAAAGCACGATGCGTTACGAGCGGGCATTGAGGCATACAATTTCCGTATGATGTTCTGAGACATCTCGTTCCACGGTTGCTGTAAACGTGCCTCTAGTTTGACCAAACTCGTAGGCTGTCCAATTTCCCATCCCAAATGATCCTAGAAATGCTCGATTGTTGAAAAATCTGGGGATTGAATTGGACAGGGTAGGTTGGTAATGTGGCGGAGGCAATCTTGTGAAATCCTTGCTGTGTGTGATCAAGCGTTATCTTGTTGAAAAATGGCTCCTGGGAGCATTGCCATAAGTGGAAACACATATGGCTGAAGGATGTCATTTACCTACTACTGAACTGTCATTGGGCCAGTGATCTATATTAGGGGTGACCATGTATCGTAATCAATGGCACTCCATACCATCACATGAGCTGTGGGAGCAGAGCGTCGGCGTCGCTGTAAAGCGAAGGCAGAATTGAGGCTTTCACCACGAGGCCTCTACACTTTCATCACGGCTCAAATTGAATCTAGATTCGTCGTTGAAGACGATCTGGTTCCATTCCATTGCAGTCCAATCCCGTCATGCGCGAAACGTATCCAAACAGAGGAGTCGATGGGTGGCGTCAAGGGCAGAAAACGTAATGGGCGCCGCGATCCCAAATGTCTTTCATTCAGGAGCCCTGCCATGGTTCGGGAAGACACATGAGCCCGTCGTGAAGATGCTGTCTGTGTTTGGACAGAGGCTATGATTCAGTGGGTTCTAAGCGTGCGTGCCGTATCATGTGACGCTTTTCTCGACGATTGGTCTGCCGAGGGCGCCGAAGGCCTAGTCGCCGTGTAAATGACGTTTCTTCTGTCCACAGGTCCCAAAACTTCAGAACAGTATAGTCAGAATAACTTAAGTGACGAGCGACTCACCGAGCTGACCACCCTGCTTCCTTAGTTCTGATGATTCTTCCCCTCTTGAACTCTGATAGCGGCTCATATTGTCTTCGATGGTGGCGTAACAGCATGTCTACCTCAGTATTTCCTTTGCAAAAGATTAAGTACACTCAAACAAACTCTGCTTACCTGTTTTATACTCCAATGAGAACCAAGTTCAGCACCATCTAGTGGTATTACGATATACACAATCCCGCTGCATTTTTAATCATTTGCATCTATGCGCGACAATGTACGTTTATACCAAGTTTCGTTGCGATCCCACGATTAATTTTTTGTGCGCAAACTTTTATGGCAATGATTGTACTTGTATATAAAATTATTGAATTCTTCGGTTTAACTAGGTATTGTATAGAATAACGATTACTTGATTGTTAAAGAATGAAATACGTCACTCGAAAGCTATTTGAACAGGTTGGCTTATAGCTGTTGGCTTGTGAAAAAAATGTCTAATAGTAAAGAGTGTGCTAGTTTCAAAAATAATACGCAATGTAATTCATACTATTCAGTGTCATCACAGCAATCCTAGATCTAATAAATAATGAAACGTAAAATAAAAGCTTTTCATAAAATGTAAAGGAATATTCTCTTACATTTTTGTTTGAAAAAGTTTATAAAATATTTTTATGGAGCAGTTTTCCTTCCCAGCAAGTATTTTTTAATAATATTTAAATATACTTTGCCCCTTCTTGTTTAACTAACGTGAGCAATAAGGGCAATACTAAATTATATCTCATCTGCTTTTCATTATTATCTATCCATTGATCATTCGTGATAGAGATGAAATATATTTTTTGACATATTTTAGCTATTTATAGTCAATTAATTTATAAAATAACTTTGAAATTACTTTTTCACTCTTTAACGCTCATTATTAGTTATTTCATAGAATAACTTATTACTTCATAGAATAATTCGGTAAAGTATGAAATGTTCACCTGTTATATACTTTAACTGACTTGTTTAGTTATTTCATAAAATACCTAGTTATTGTATGAAATGACTGAATTCGTCCCTTTAACGGTAACAAATATGTAAATACATACAAGGAACAGATTGGACTAATAGTAGGAATTGAAAAACAATGTGTGTTTTTAGAAAATTATTCGACAATATCCGTTTGGAAGATAAATTTGGGAAATTTTTTTTAGCTGAAGCAGACGCGAAGAAGAGCTAAGTTTCAGAAAAAGTGACAAAAATTTCTGAATGAGATTTATTAAAAAACCTGGCTGGGCCCAACGAGGACGTATGGGGAACCTAAACCAACATCATGCACGTCAATAAAAGAAAACCATCTTATGCTTCCTGTAGAAGTCAAATTTACATAATGAAATATATTTTACCATTTTTATATGCATTATTATGAATAATATATTACTATATGTTGCAAATCTACTCATTTCTTTTAAAAATTATTAAAAGAATGACGTTATATTATGTTTTGTATATATTCTCCTTATAAACAATAGTAATATTTATACAGTGCTATATATATTATAGTTTTATATAAAATAAATTTAGTCTGTTAGTAGATATTATGCAATCATATATTTATTATGCATAATTACTCATTCTTAATTGTGAAAGAAAAATTAGTTATTGCTTTCATGTTGCTTAGGTCGTAAAGTTACTTCAATTGAAGAAACAGAAATATGTTCATAAATGAAAGAAGTAAAAGATTTTTCTGCCTAAGTCTGAGAACTAAAAGTATACTATATTTTTGTATATAGTGCATTAATCGTCTTAATATTATTCTAGATTTAGAGTTACTTACTCCTAATACAAAAATTAAAAATGTTCTCGAAGAAATATTTTTATATAATCTTATACTACCACATAATTCATTCACTATTTATGTTTTTTTTATTTCCAATGGCTGGTTAAAAGACAACTGGAAACAAAATAAGAAATAGAGAAGATTGACAAATAAAAAGAAACAAAAAAACACACACGTCTGCAGTATGGTCTATAAATCACACATTTTGTGTCCAGCTTCCCAATATCTGCTCCACATAGATACAGAGTTAAATGCACGGCAGCGAGCCAAATAAATGAAATCCATTTCTATTGATGTTTGTCTACCGATTAATTTATTTGACTCTGAATACAATATCGATTTTTATTTAGGAATCGATAGGAATTTCTTTATTTCTCCAATGCTTTATTATTAAAAATTTAATAATGTTTTTTAACTGATAAGTTAAAAAAGAAATAGAAATATTACAAATTTTACCGGAAAAAAAGAATTTGTAGAATTAATTTTTTGGCTTTGTCTTAAAGCAGATTAAGTTCAACACAAAACATTTCTTGTCGGGAAAGAATTGTAGTTAAAAGGTTTTATTGAGGGTTTGTCGTACAAACACGAATTTTCCTAACCATATTTTGTTTATTGCAAGGTTTATGAAAATCGATTGGCGTAATTTTATTATTTTACTAAGGTTTTATGATTACTATTCCTTAGAATCGGGTTAAAACAAGAAATAAATGAATTGATAAAACGTACAACGCTGTTCAATTTATTTTGGAATGTCACAAAAATAAAAAAGCAAGCAAAGCTGGATAACGTGCAAAAATTTAATATGTTCTCCGCTTAATATTATGTTTTTTTCTGAAAATAGTTTAAATTATTTTTGTATTATACTTTAAATACTGAACAATTTTTAATATATTTTTAACAACATAGCTACTGCCTATTAATATAATAACGTACATTTCTAATATGTTGAAAGTCAATTTGATTTCATTTAAAAATTTTAATAACAATTTTTGGAGGTGCGAATACATTGTTTTAATAATTTTTTCAATCCTTTACTTTGTATAACAAAATTTCTAATTTTTAAATATAAACTTTATCGTTTAAACTTATTTTGTAAATTTAGAATAAAGCTCTTCCTATTCTACGTATTATAGTTTAATGAATAATTTAACAAATTTTTTTAATAAACATTCAGTTCAACGAAATTTTAAATCTAATGATGCTAATACTGATATAATCTAACCGCACTGGAACAATCCTAAGCCTGGGAATTTGTTTAATATTTTACTGTGGTTCTCCTATGCTCTGAGCTATGTCCTCTTATTATTTCATTATATTTCTTAACTGATGTAATTGTTTAAAATTATTTATATATATATACAGTTATTTATATATATATATACAGTTATTTATATATATATATACAGTTTTATATATATATATATAGTTATTTATATATATATATACAGTTATTTATATATATATATATATATACAGTTATTTATATATATATATGTATACAGTTATTCATATATATATATATATATGCTTGTGTATAATAATCTCATTTAATATTAATTAAAGTCTAATTTATATATTACAGTCAGACCCTCATTTCACTCATTAGACCATCTCGAAACCATACTTAACGAATTTCTTTTCTAACTCCGAATTAATAAATTATTTCAAAAGCTGAAACATTTTTTTTTTCTTTCATTCATGTTAGAAAAAAATGAACGTTCCTTTTTGAAATAACATCATTTTTGTCAGGAACAGAAAAAAGATTTTTCTTGCAAGTAGCCAATTTCAATGACAGAGGGATCAGAGCGTTATTAGACATTGCTGGTGCAGATGAACCGTTAATAACCTATTGTGTGAGTTTTGAATAAGACACGAAACTTTTTTTCAACATCATCCCACTGCACAACGCAGTGGATATTTTAAAGTTGTAACGATTACATCAAATCGGATGATAGACAACTGAAGTTCATGAAACTGTTGATTCGTTTCTGCCAATTAATAGTGATTTTGATGTAAAAATGTTTAATGAAACTCTGACCCAAACTGCTAGATTTTCTAATTTTTTACATTGTTTGGAATCTGTGAAAACATACCTCACGCAACAGGATGTAAATACCGCACTATTTTCTACTTGCATAAAGTCAAAAAACAACTTATTTGAGTCAGGAATCAAAAGGATTTTCAAATATCTATTAGTCAGTACTAAAATAATTCATTTAATAATTCATTTTTATTATTTTTAGCTTTTGAATAAAAAGCATGTAAATTATAGCTTTGGATATTTTTGTGTTGTTGCTTTTTTGAGAATTTGCAAAAGGTATGTGCCAGAAATTTGCATTTGGTTTGGACCCCTATATAACGAATTACCCCCATTTTGTTTTTGTTTTATCTAACAAGGGAAGGGCCTGACGAAGGAAATTTATTTTGGGACGAGACTTGGTATAATAGTAGTTCTCTATTAGGGTGCTCAACCCTCTATGTATTAGCACCGAATGGCCAGCCATTCGGAGAAATTTATACAATTAAGCTTTAAATTTCTCCAGCGATCCAATGGACCAGTTGTCAAAGTGTTTTTCTCAAAACTCCTGCACAATTTCTAAAAATAGTTATTATTCCCTTTTTTATCAAGCCATTTTGACATCTCTTTTATTCTCTCCATTGTAATTCTTTAGCTGAGAAAATGTGTGGATTTTTTTATTTTTTTGAATTTCCTATATGAAAATGGACGGAAAATGGCCACTCCCCTTTTAATTAAAATACGTTAATAAATTATTTTTCTACTTGCCCCGTCTTTTGTTAGGATTATTTTCAGAATGTGTATTAAGTGATATACGTAAGTATATACCCTTTTTTTGTGTCGATGAAGAAGTGCTAAGAACACGAAATGCGTATACCGTAAATTTGTATATATTCATCATTATTATTTGTGACCTTTTTGTTACATTTCTGATAGAAGATGAATTCTATATTTAACAAGACTTGAGGTACGGAGTCAAAAATTATTGAGTATCATTTTTCTCATCATCATTAAGGTATAAGATTTTTCGTAATAAGTTTTAAGTTATAAGTCTCATAACATGAAACTGGCGATAATTAGTAGGTACCAAGTCCAGATAATGAAGTTGGTGGAGACAAATCTTCCAAGGAAATGCCATTATTTTTTACCTTCATTTTCATGAACGATTGCAAAAGCTCGAAATTTGCTATATCGTTATAATGGACAGCACCATGTCGATTGATGAGGCTAAACCATCTCGCTACCAATGTTCACCACGGTCTTTCTAACTAAAATATAGAACGCATTTTTCTCTCTGAAACAAAAACTTTTCAGTAAGCACAATTGTAACCATGAGGTTTAAAACTATCACTCCACTTACTTTCGTTTCACTTAATGGATGAGGGCACGTAACCTTTATGGAAGGCTAACACAGTTTCTTAAAGATTTTGTTACAAGCAAAATTTAAATTTACTAAAATACAGTCATTTTTTTCAAGTAACGTTCAGTTTATTTTGAAATACTTTAAGGTACAGCGGTTAAGCATTTAAAGTAATAGTTGCAACAGTTTAATTCAGATATTTCATTGCGGATGTTTTTTGGCTACAGAATTGCTTTTGCCTTTAGGGTCAGAACGCAGAGAGAAAAAAGGCTTGATGTCTTGGAACTTCAACAGTTTATAACAAAAAGCAAACCAATGTTTAAGTTTAGTTATTTTAAATGTATTGAAAGAGAAAATTATATGCATATATATAAATATAAATAAATAAATATAAATAAATAAATATATATATATATATATTTAGCCTACAAAGACTTGGTATTTATTTTCGTTATTATTTAAGCAGGGTATTCATTTGAAAGAGATTTTATTGATTTTTTTTATTTAAAAATTATAACTTTTTCTACACATTTTTTTCATGTCCCACTTTTTTCCCCACAATTAGAACTTAGATCTGCATAAATAAAAAGAAATACGGGCAATACGCTTTAATAATCAACAAATTTTTTGAATAAATAAAATCTTCTTGTATTTAATTAACATTTATATAAACATAAAAAGCTTTCGGATGTTAAAAAAAAATTTCGTTTTAGAAATAAAATAAACGTTGAAATATATCACACTAAAATTCATAAAATTAGCCTATTTTTTTCATTATTTGATATTCATATAAATATCTATTTTTCATGAAAAATTCTCCTATTAGGTATTAGATTTGTTAAAATAAATTTTCGTTATACGATGCTTTATATTTTTAATTGATTTTAGTTATCATGACATTTTTTCAGAACACATCACATTCTGTGCAAGGGCTAAGCATAATATTCTGAATGTCACGACTTATATCGACTTAAATACGCTGATAAGATTTTAAAATGTATACAATACAAATATAAATAAATTCCTCAAGTCTAGCATCATCAAACTGTGAATACTACTCTAAAATAACGATACATTTTTAAAAACAATTAAGAACAGAATATTTCATTTAGTTGTAATGATTTAAAGCGCAGATAATAAATATCTGCATTAATAAGTACTTTCATTAGATAATCCCAATCAATTCTTATATTGTTTATTATAATTAGTACACATAAAAAATAATTAAATTACAACCTTATTATTAACCTAACGTTCAAAAACCGTAAATGTCCATTTAATGTTATTCTAAAATGTATTGATTTTAATACATATCAGTAGAACTTTATTTAATTTTTTTAATTGTTTTTAACCCATTTTATATGATTTTTTCCCTTAACACACTTCAAAATTGTGTCATCAATATCAAAGTACTTTTACCGTTGATTAATTTCTCTCATACACCTTAATTTAAGGATATTTGAACTTTATAGTTCTTTCTCCTTAGGATGTGTGATATTTAACAAAGATTCTTTTCATTCACTATAAATACATAGACATAAACGCACGCACATATATATATGAATGTATGCATGACAACAATATTACCAGGAATTGCAATATCAGATCATAAGTTCAATACCACTATTCGGTATTTTTTAGATCTCAATACCCCGAGATGCCGGTTATAATAATGGTAGTAAAAATTTTAGAAAAAGTAAGAAAACACAGGTGTTGTTTCTTTGTTTTGTCTGTCAGTTTTATTAGAGAGTATAAACATCACAAAACGTTATTTATAACATTAATTATAACAATATAGAAAGAATCACAAAAGTGAAGGAACATCAGAAAAAAGTGTAAATATCCAAGTATTTGCCCCTTAATCCCTCATCTTCAAATAAATCAATTTCTCGTCGGATGGTCTTGGACATTGCTGATTTTGTATTGTACTTTGGTTTGTTGAATTTTTGTAGCAATCGCTAATTCTAATTTTTGTTTAAGAAACAATTCCTGTTCGCTATCGAGATTAGTGTCATCATTATCGTTGATAATTGAACCGAATTCTTCTGAATATAAATATGTTTGTGGGTAAAATATTTTAAGAAAATTTACTATAAACTTGATCAAATTTAAATTGGGCAGTCACATTTCTTTTTTTAAATTCTTCTGTGTGATTAGTTATTCTTATTCATTATTATGGGTTATTATTTATGAATATATATATAACGAAGCTAAAAAATATTTTGAACCCTAAAGTATGATATGCAAATGCAAAGTGAATAACAAACTCACCAATTTAGAAAATATTAAAATATTACACACTTTCTTCACAACTACAATCTTGTTTGCCCGGATGCGAATATTAGACTATGAATCCTGCGTGTGTGCAGTATCGCCCTGAGCTGTAATAAGATAGCCTTAGCCCAGCTTTTTGGGTGATTTTTATATTTTATTACTTCTCTTAATTGCACGATGCAACTTTGCATTTACAGTCTAAATAATTTCACCCGTTAGGGAAACATAAAAACAAAAACGTATACTATTTTGCTATGTTGGCGATCCCTGAACATAAAGTGAAGACAATTTAAAAAATTCCTAGTAAATACCTAAAAAACTGTATTTAAACTTGTGATTACCGGTATAACAAATTTGTACAAATAGCTCAAAATATTGGTATTCCGGTATACCAGTATTGCAAACACACACATTACGCATATAGAATAGTAATACTTTCTTTGTTAATATAATATATGTTGTTTTGTAACGTTTTCTTAAAATGCAAAACGAACAATATGCACTGTTCTTTATTGTTTTAAAAAATGCCAGGAAAAAAACAATGTAATCCTTATAAAACTAAAACATACTTTTAAAAGGATGAATTGCTTAGTATAAGATTAATTTCGAAATGCTTTAATGACAAGTTTTTGCTGAAAACTTTTGAGTATAAATTTAATTATATTTTTTAATTCAGAGTATGTTTTCTTTTTCCCTTTAAGTTATTTAATATATGAGAAAACCAACTATTATTTAAATTGTGCGCATTGTTTATTGTAAAAGTGGGTATTAAATAGTTTTTAATAAGTAAGATAAATGTCAAAAAATATAGTAAATTTTATTTAAATTTTGTGCATTGTTTGTTGAGAAATGTGTATATTAAATAATTTTTAATAAGTAAGGTGTCTTAAAAATATAGCAAAGAAAAACGAATAAATTACTATTCATAATAAAAAATATTTCAGGCATCTCACATTTTTCAAAAAAAAATTTTCTGAATATTTAAATGTACAGTAAAACCTGCTTTTGTGCGGTCTTTTTTATGTGATTTTATTTTTGAGCGATTTTTTTTTTTTTTGTGATTTTTTCTATGGGATTTTTAAAGGGTTTCTTAAGGGTTTTTGACACAGAAAAAATCACACAAAAATAAAATTGCATAAAAAAGACCGCACAAAAACAGGTTCTACTGTATTTATATTTAGAGAGGTAAATAAGTTTTCTTTTTTTTTCGAATTGTTCTTAAACGGCAGGCAATACATTTAAAATAAGTTCTTTTAAATTTAAAATATAGTTTCTTACCCTTTTCATATTTTAAATTTTGTACTTTATGAATCAAAATAATCACATGCTTTAAAATTATATACCTTTCTCTATTTCTCTCAGCGCAATTCAGATCAAGATCTATTTCGAGAATATCATTGACTATAAATATCTCTCAACAAGCTAGATATCGAAACAGAGTAACAGACTAAAGTACCATCATTTAACAGTCTGGTACTGATTTAACGAGACATCAATGTAATCGGAAAGATAGAAGCGCTTAAGTAAGTACAATAAATTTAAGTCTAGACCAATTTCGAAAGATAGGATGTTTTTATGAAGAAAATGAATCAAACTTTAGATAATAGAGGAACAATTAATATTGCTGGAAATAATTGTTGTTTATTAAAGATACAGTTAAATACGTTTGACACAAGAACGCTAAAGACGAAATATCGATGAACATTAAAAAATACTACGGTCCCGACCAACTACTATGAATTTTCAAACATATTTTTCTCTTTACACGAAAGGAAAAACGCTTAACATGAAAGGAATCTGGAATGAACAAAATACGAATAACAACAGTCATTCATTCAATGAAATTTTTGAGAGAGTTTCTGCATTATTGGAATGTCCAAATGCATCATTGAACGGATTCATGGTAGTTTATGGTAATAATGTGTGCACAACCCCGATTATATGATAAAAACATTTTGGTGTTTGTTCAAAGCTCAAAAAATGTCATTGATGCAGATTCCTACGACGAAAAAGATAAGAGTAATACGACTCCTGTTCCCATGTCATCCGAAATGAAGAACCCCGTGAAAAGTATGCATAGTTATTTAGAAGAACTTTTGAATGGTGAAATGGATAAAAAAATGGAAGAGAGCGAATAATTTGTTGCTAAAAAATACAGTAGAAAGAAAGGTACCACCCCCCCCTAAATCTCAATAAATGTTTTGTTTTTCAAAATGCTTCAAAATTTTGTATTAAATTTTATCAAATTCTTGTGAATGGTTTGTTTCCTTAAGTTTTATTGAATACATGATTATATACACATTTATGTTAATGACATGTACTCGAAAAAACATAATTTTGTTAAATATATGTTGTTGTTTTTTTGCATATTTTTTAACACGAAAAATATTTCAGTCCCCTGAGTTTTGTGTTAAGCGATTTTCTCTGTATATAAATCGCATCTGTTTTAATATCTAACAGTGAGATTTGATGAAACTAGATTCGCGGAATGTATTCACCTTTGTGATGACTTTCTAATCCTATAAGAAACATATTTAAAGCATCAAAATTTTATTTTAAAATAAGAAGTCGTGTTAGCAATGCTAAACAATCTCCACGAATCCAGAAATTTCAAGAATATCCAAAATAATAAGATAGTCCTGAAGGACCTTGTCCTTTTGAAAATCCAAACAAGTCAAGATGTGGGCAATAGAGACCAGCTCGGAATAACACCAGTGGCACTCCGGAAATATCTTCTGGCCCTGACGCAAAAGTGTGAACTTTTATTTGTCCACTTACAAAGCTCTCGAAGGCAGTCTTATATTTTCTAGACATAAGCATGAATGAACCTCCTGGAATTATTTCGAAATACCAAGGCTGACTAGGAGGAGTTCTTCCAAGTTGATTGAGATCAATCTTTTTAAAGGAGGATAATTGACTAAGCGTAAGAGACCCAGTAGAGCTCACCCCGTCCTGGCCAAGAAATGGGCTTTCTCAATACCATCAATCTTCACGTGGGATGGGACAATATGATTAGAAGAAATCCAATTAAGAAGATTTAGAATATTAAGGTTAGTCTGGTCCCCAAAAGATATCCAATTGAAAAGATGAACTAAGGGTTGCTTCAATTATTCTATCACTAACTCTTTAGTTTCAGCATGGCAACAATTGACAAACTCTCTTCAACAACCCGCTTCACTTGATTTCAAATTTCAAATCTCATTAAGATAATTCATGGTTCCTCTACAAAAAGCGGTTTCATAATCGTACAAAGTGATCGAAAGAATTTTCGCTACAGAGTTTGTAAGAATCGCGAATAGAACCCGTTAAAGGTGACGAATTTTGTAGCTTTTTGTCAAGGGACGAGGATGATGCTCTTTAAACTTTCTTACCCTTTTCAGCATGAGGACTTTCAACCTCGACAGCCTTAGGGTGTATCAATGCCTCTTTGTGGCAGATTTTATTGACGCCAAAACTCGAACTCATTATTCAACAGAAGCAACGCCGGCAACATCATCAGGATCATGATCCCTCCAGACGAAAGTGGCAATATCTGAACAGCAAAATGCCGTTTTAACTAAATTAAATAAAATAGAATAAATAATTTATCTAAAGTAAAATAAATGAGGTGAAGTAAAAAGGAGTTATTGTAAACCAGTGCTTCTCTAACTGGCGACCCAGTTTTCAATCATAATTTCAGCACATCAATCCTAATTGGAAAAGATTTCCACGTCAAAATTCTCACTAACGTGCTTCCACATCTCCCATATTCACAAGACTTAACTCCGTGTAATTTTTACCTGTTCCTATCTATGAAAAAAACATTTACAGAGACTTTGTTTTGTATCATCAGATGAGGTGAAAGCAACATCTCAGGACGCCTTACGAAAGGTTGCAAAAAATGGCTTGAAGCTGTGCCTCCAGAAGTTAATTGAACGCTGGCAGAAGTGTATCGTTGCCCAAGAGGACTACTTTGAAGGTAGATATGCTTCGATGCTGGGAACCATTTAATGTAAGCTTTTCTACACCTTGTCCCCAAACTTTTGGATCAAACTAAATATGATTTACGTATATGGTAAAATCATAATTTAAGGTTGTAAAAAATAAAATAGACATGATAATAAAATGATTGTATCAGGAAATTTTTTGTCTTAATACACAACATTTTATAGCCTATTTTGTAAAATAGGCTATAAAATGTCGTTTTATTTGTAAATAAGTCACACACACACACACATATATGAATGTTGCTTTATATTGTAATTGCATAAAAGTTATATTTCATGCAATTTAGTTTTAGTATTAAAAATTAATAAAACCTAAATAAAAAATTGCGAAAATAAATTTATTTATTTGCTTTATTTATTTTATTGGAACGTATAGTTCGTTATCGAACTTTCATTTAATTTGTTTTGTAAACTTTTTAACTGCAGCATATGTATGTAAAAAGAAACAATCTGTAAATAAGCGAAATTGTTTGAAATGTAAAAGAAAAGGCACTTGAAGAATTCAAAAATATAAGAAAACAAGTCAATTTTTTTACACGTAAATACTTTTGTAAGTCTAAAGCAATTCTTACGCAAACAATTCTTATTCTTAAAGTCATTAAAAAGCGTTTTCCCTGCAAGCTATCTAATGAAAAAAAATATATTTTTATGTTAAACAAAAAGTAAAGAGCAGAATTAAACTACCGCTTAAAAAACAAATTCATTACAAGAAACTAAGCAATGTACCCTTTTTTTCTGTTTAGCTCCGTTCCAAAATTTAGAAATAATTAGCAAAAAGCTAATTTGGTAATTTTTTGCTAAAATATTTTGGCTGATATTGTTGAGTAATTATATATTTCCAGTTTAAATTAGATTTTAAAAAGTTACAAATTTTAGATAATTTGTAAAATTGGCTGGAAAAATAAGGAAAAATTGTGTGCAAATCAGTTTTACTCTTGGAATTCAATCTATCTTTAAACGCGTGCATTGTAACTACTTTTTTGTTTTAATACCCATAATTCGCTTAAAGGCATTGCGATACTTATTTTTCTTTATTCAATGCTTTTTTAAGCTTTATAGGAACCAAATATTAAAATTTTAGCTTTTTTCTCATGTTTGTAGTATTGAGAAAGCATTTATGTGCAGTTTTAAATTTTTAGTTATGCACATATACTTTTCTGCGAAAAAAAATTGTTTGGATATTTTTCTAGTAATATCTTTATAATATAAAATGAATTATAAGGTTAACTTTAAAGACGTTATTCATTTTAAAGCTTCAATTCTCAGTTTTAAGGTTCTTTTTTATCTTATAAAAAGGAACAAATTACCATATAAACGAATTTAATAATAAGAGTTTTAGAAACTTCTAACTTCGTGTTTTAGAAATAATTAAGTTTTTTTTTTTTAACTCAAATGCTTTTGGCCAGTGCTTCTCAAACCTTCAATATTTGCTACCCTATTTTCAATCATAATTTTTTTCGTGCCCTCCCCCCATACAATAACAATGCATTGAATATAATACTAATGCAATTTGAAGCTGAATCTTTTAATGCGACTTCAATTATAACCAGTGAAAATTATCAAGATAAGTACTAAAAATTGTATATATTACTTTAAAGTATTAGATAATTTAAATAACAGGATAAATATTATGTCACTTTCTCTTTCTAATTTTTAACCTGGAATAGATTTTAAATTAATTTTTAATTAACTTAAATATTTATTTCCTCAATCATCCACATCTAAAGTCTAAACATCCATTTCCTACATCCTACCTTTGTGAAACCAGATTTTCTGCCACCGTTACTTTGAAGACAAAACAAATATCTCTGATAATTATAGAAAAAGTAATATAAAACAATTAAGTCAATTCCAAACATGAACGGATGAAAAGAAAGTATTTTATTAATGACTGAAAATTTCAGCAAGATATATATAGAGAGAAAAAGAGAGAGAGAGAGAGAGAGAGAACTAATATTAGGAATTGAAAAAAAAGAGCTTGATTTGTCTGCATTGCTGTAACAATGCACACCAGGTTTGGCTAATTTGGCTGAAAAACCAGTTTTCGACGCCAACTTTTGTCATCGTTTTAAAAGTTAGATAACAACAATGGAGACGAATCTAAATTGGAGTTGAGAAATGATACTTAATTTAATTAATTAACCGGTAATTAATAAATAAATATTTGAAAAAACTGTATGAACATTAAGTGTCATCCACTACAAGTTTAAAAGCATTTATTTGAACTTGTTTAGACAAAAAAAAAGGAATTTATTAACGATTAAAAATTTGAACACGACACACACACACACACACATATATATATATATATATATGTATATATATATATATATATATATATATATACAAGGGGTGATCAAATGAAAAGGTACGAAACGACATAAAAATGAAACAGTTAAATATTTGCATATTCCGCCAAGGGAGAATGTAGCGAGACATCTCGGGATGCCATTGGATACTCTGACTGGGGTCGGATCATGCGCGGGTGCCCGCATGCGCAGGAGAGAGCAAAGACTCTTATAAAAAGCGGCGTCCAAATGATGCGAGCACAGAATTACTCGAGCACAGAAAAAGCATTAACTCCGATGTGTACTGTGAGACACTCCGACGCCTACGCAGGTCCATCAAGAACAAAAGACCGGGGCTGCTCACGGAGGGTGTGGTTCTGCTCCATGGTAACGCGCGTCCACACGTCTCCAGAGTCACACAAATGGAACTGGACAAGTTCCAATGGGAGACGTTGGACCATCCGTCCTACAGTCCGGACATGTCACTCTGCGATTTCCATGTGTTTGGTCCACTGAAGAAACACCTGAAAGGAAAGCGCTTCAACTCGGACGACGTACTCAAGGACACTGTGAAGGACTGGATCACAGCCACAGGAATTCTGGGAACAAGGAATCCTGCGGCTTGTTCATCAGTGGGATCGTTGTGCTCAGGCCTATGGTGTATATTTTGAATAAAGTCTATATTTGTACCCACCGTGTCGTTTCGTACCTTTTCATTTGATCACCCCTTGTATATATATGTATATATATATATATATATATATATATATATATATATATATATATGAGGAGAGAGTGAGCTAATAGTAGGAACTCAAAAAGATTTTATAGCATCGATATCTAATATTAAACTGTCCTTTGAAAAACTGCTCTGTAAGACAAGCCCATGAGTGTCATTAGTTAACAATGAACTTGTTCTTAATTTAGTTTTGATAAGTAAATTATCAAATACATTGTGCAGTACTGATATGTGTATTTTGTTTCTTATAACAGTATTTTTTCTGACCCTTACCTCTTTTACCTTTCAGTAAATTAATATAATTTATAAATAAATGAGACAGAAAACATTTAATTGAAACGATGTAAAAAACAAACAGGTGTTCGAAATTACGAACAGAAGTCGTCATATCACGTATACTCCGGGAAACTGCAGATAATTGAGAGATTCCAACTTCAACTATAGGAAACAGCTTCTCGTACACAAAAAAAAACCAGTTAATTCTTTGAAGAACCAGTCTCACGTAACCTTCTGTTGACACTTTTGAATGTCGTGTAGTGTGGGACGTCTGCTCGGGTAACTCTCCTGGTACAACCACCAAGTGGCGTTCCCTTTACAATATGTTTCTACATACTCTATCAGAATGTCGACCAGTTCCTTGTTTGAATATGAATTCCTAATACTAACTCCGGAAATGGATCTAAAATGACAACCTCTAGCAGGATCGGGGTTTTAGAAACCTTCCACACACCGTCATCTACCGCAAGAAGGCCTCGAGGAATCTTCCAAAACGTTGAGGATTCAATACAGCACCACTGTCAGGCCTACCAGACTATTTCTGGCAGCAATTTTGAGCAACCGTTGTAGTACAACCTTTCCATGTACAATGTTTTCTGTCCCATTAATGTGTTGATGTGTCTATTTATTTTCTCTGCTTTTTTGCACCATAGCTTACAACTACAGCTCTCCCCCTACACACCCTCCAAATTTGTCAGTCTGATGTATATATTTACTTATTTAAAAATCCAATATAATGTAATAAATTAATTTTATCTCCGCGCATGAACAGTAAGTTCTAAGTTAAAAAATGAGATATTAATCGCATTCTACGTTATTTATTTAAACATAAAATTAAATCAACAAAAAGAAAAAAATTAAAATACCAAACATTGTAAGAGATTATTTGGATAGAAATATTTGCAATGTTTTTAATAATAAGAGTTTGCAACTAAAAATTAAATAATACAATGCGTCTGAAAAAATGATTTGTTGTAAGAGGAATATACAGAGAACTGAATAGCCAATAGGAAAGTTTATTACTTTACAAAAAGGATCACCGTAAGTGTCACAGTTTTATGAACACGTATTGGCTGCGATTATCTCGCTACGCACATTATTATGGTGTATTTCCCTTCCTCAGACCCACTGCGATGGCGTGAGATGATGAATGCCTACAACTTCAAGAATTACACATTCCTTCACCTTTAAGATGACCATAAGAATTAACCCTTTTCACAGAAATTCCTGTCTACTGGTCTTCGCATTGCATGATGTCCCAACACCCAAGGGGATATGTTAACATAAGTCAGATATGCTAAGGAACGTAAAGCGAATTAATTTTTCTCATCGCTTTGTGGTCTTAAATAATTTCTGCTAAAGAAAATTATTTATTTTATGTAATTTGTAAATAATTACAGCTCCTCAATGGACTCACTTCCTTCCTCAGGGGCTTGACAGCTCTGGGTGAGTCTTGGGCTTCTCATGAAGCATTTCGCAGGCCAGCCTTCTACCTTCTAGTGTTCTCTATTACTTTATTTTCAAAACAAGGAAATCTTTTTCTAAGTCATGAATCCATCTTAGATTTGGCCTGCCTTTTCTCCGTGGGCCAATTGGTTGAACATTGAAGACTTTTTTAGTGGCGCGGTCTTCGTTCATTCTGACAACGTGGCCTGTCCATTTAATACATTTACTTTGATAAAAGTAACGATGTCAGATTCTTTATATGAGTGATAGAATTTTAAATTTCATCTTCTTCGCCACGTACCATTTCCTCGATTTTCTTCAAAAATAAATCTTAAAATCTTTCTTTCGTAGATGTTTTCATCTGTTCGAGACATGGGCCAAGTTTCACATGCAAAAGTTTACAATACTGAAGTTTACTTACTACAGTATATATATTTAAATTTACAATACTTAAGTTTACTTTTAGACAATATAATATTTGTTTTTCTTTTGATTAAATTAGATTTCAAGTATTTTCGTATTACATAAAGACATCTAATAGCCATAATAATTTTTTTTTTAAATTTCTGTAGTCCAATAAATCCTTTATTTAGTTTCAGAACCTAAATAAATGAAACTGTCCACAACTTTAAAATTATACTCTTCCTACAATAAAATATTACTATTAAAATTTTGCATCAACGTATTTAAAGCAATTAGTTTTTGAAAATAGACTCATCACTCTGGGTATAATAATATTGGTGTTTGAATATGTAAATCCCTTCATTATTTTATCACACAACATTTAATTCAATCGAAACTTTACTTCGCAGAATCGGATAATCACTTATAATATAATCACAAATATATTTTCTAGAAATTAAAATTATTCATTTTCCTAAAATTAGAGGTGAACAAATTAGCTATGTATAGGATACCACTTAATAAAAAGTTTTGCGATGAATGTTTCTCATTTATGAGTGTTTTTTATACTTGTTTTTGCTTAACACGGAGTCACTTGTGCTTGTTTTTGCTATCGTTGTTGCTCGCAGGATGTAGAGAACACCCCAAACTTTTAACACATGTATTTAAATAAGAAAAAGATATATGCCAATTATGATACATATTTATTAAGTGCAAGATGTGTTTTGTATTAAACAAATAAAATTATTAAATTTATTGCATACAAATGAGAATAACTTTAATTTAAACTTTACTTACAAAATTTTCATTTTAAAACACATATATTTACATTTTTTTCATAAACCACAAGTAAAACGTATGTAACAGTAACAAACTTACTTTGTAATTAATGTTAAGGATAGTAGAAAGTAGAAAAAATATATTTTAAACTTTTTTCCAAACATTCAGAGCAGACTGTATTCATATGCTTTAAGCACATATCGTTTTTACATTGAAGCCAAAAACAATTGGTTTTTATATCTTTTGCCCATAGAAGAACAGTGCAGAGGCCCTTTTTTAGTGAATTAATGCTCTTTTTACAATCTTCTATGTCAGTAAAGCTTCCTTTGAGCTTTTTTTTATAAATTATTTATTTCCGTCAATTTACTTATTGTTTTTTTGCTCACAAGTTTCTTCCATTTGTTTTTCCGTACCCGTGGAATGATCAGAGTGTTCAATATGATGCTCTTCTTCTGAAATTACACAGTCTTTGAAATCTCTTAGTTCATCCTCAGAATCTGTCGATACAGTATCTAATAGGAGACGGAATCGAGGTTGCTCCCTTTCCCATAAACGTTTTTCAATAATTTCTGGAAAGCGTTTTAAAAACAAAAACAAAAAATGTATATTTTTCAATTACTTTTAAGTGTACTGTATCATTTTTATACCACAATTATTGAAAATTTGAATAAAATATGCATGCATATTAATATATATATTTGAAAAAAATGTAAACGGAAAAAGTAAAACTTACACCCTATTTTAGATGCTTCGTGTACAAAAATATAACTCAATTGCTCGCGGGGAGTTCTCAGCACCCCAAATAAAATTTTCAAAAGTCGTTACGTTCCAATCGTCCGAGCGAGAGTGAATGCATCTGAAGGTTCAATGACCTAAAATGTGCAGCTACAGAAAAAATCGAGGTTCTGCACATTCTTTTTGGAATCCTGGGATGTTTTTCTTGTTGCTTGGGTGTACATAACACACCCCTTGAGTTAACGTGGGTTAAGATTATTTTCAGCATAAGGGGTCTGAGGAATGTTAATTTTGTCTGGACAGCTAAAAATGTAGATAGAGTCCAAATACATATAATTCATTAAAATTAACTTTTTAAATATAATTTGATTATTTCACACTTTATTTGCAAATAAATAAGGTTTCCAAAAAGATCAAAATGTTGAAAATACAATCATAATTTTAAAAAATTATAAGCATATGCAATTAAGAATCATTTCTGTATTAAATATTAAGTAAATTTTGCGTTGCGCATTCTATTTTCTAAAATAGTATTCTTTGATGTATAAAACTCTATAGAATTATAAACTGCTCTTTAAATCCTACCTAAGTTATGTTTTACATATCTTTTTTTATTTCAAAATATTAAAAAAAAAATTGAATTTTTTTTAAAACAAATTTAAAATTTAATATTTGTATTTTTTAAAATTTAGTTCTTTATTCCATTTACATAAAAATAGCTACAGCGTAATAAAGATATTTAGTCTTCATATATCAACGTATTGCTAGTAATTAGACGTACTTCTTTCGAAAATATTATACGCAACGTAAAACTTAATTAATATTTCTTTCAGAAATGTTTCTTATTTTCATATGCTTATACTTTTTGAAATTATGATTATATTTTAAACATTTTACACTTTTTCTAAGCCTCATTCATTTATAAATAATGTGTAAAAAATATTTGCATTATTTAATTTTAACCTAAAAGAATAGCATCTAATCGAAAACTGCTTATACTTTTAGCTCTCGAGACAAAATTAACACCCTAGAGACCCAATAAGGAAATATGACTATACTTTTATAATGGAATCACATATTACAAATATATTCTTAGAGTACTTATTTAACTATGTTTAAGGCGGGTCCAACACATAAATTTTCAAAAATTATCGATTTTCACTTTTTTTTATTTTTTAAAGGTTCAAACATTTCTGTTTAAAATGATATATGATATGAAGAAGTACAATAATTAGAAGTATTTTTTTTTTAATTTTTAAATGAACCTACTCCATGATGCCTATCAAATGAGCTCTGCTGGAGCATTTGTGTTTTCCCTTGCATAAGTTTGCGATGAGCTTGATTCCATATGATGTTCAAGTGAAAAAATTGGTGTGTTTTGAGTTTATCTAAAAATATATGGGTACACGTCTTTTGGATCTTAAAAGCAAAGCAGAGGGAAAAAAAGTTAAGTGACAGAAAAAGCCTAAGAGTTTTAACTGACTCACCAACATTTTAATAAAAAATTCAAAGATATTATTGTGTGGCTATTAGAAATATTGTCAATGATCTATACAGCATGAAAACATCTCTTTGGGATTTTTATTTTCATCTTCTGTCTTCAAACGAGAGCCTTCAACATGGACTGTGTCCTGCGGACATAAATGCCTGGTGCAAGTTTCAAAAGACAGAAGCTAAATGTAAAGAAAGGCACTATGATCATAAACACATCCACACGTACCATATACCATAATGAATTAAATGGAGTCAATTTTTAGAGATCTAGATGATCCTTTGTTATAAAGGAAATGTTTACATGGAAAGACTTAGAACCCCCCAAATCAGTCAGTTAATAACACCATGTGGTCATTGATTCCACAATCTCATTTGTGGAAATAAAAACTCTAAAATTAGGGTAAATATGGCTATTGCACAGTTCAATATGAGTTATGCCGCAAAATTAATGATCTTAAAGCATAATGATATTGAGCGAAGTTAAAACTGTGTATCATGCTTCAAAAAACTAGATATATATACGTAGTATTCTTGTAGCCCAACGAAAGCACCTTGAGATCCTTAAAAAAGACAAAATTGTTAACAATAATGAAGAAAAGAAAATTAGAAGAGTCTTTTGTATCAGCAAGAAGTAAAAATAATGCTTCATATGCTTCTGGAAAATATTTAAAAAAATTAATGCTCAAAAAATAACAAATTTTTACTTTAAAGCTTGTTTTCTCAAAATGTAATATTTTTCACTTTACGTACCTTTTCCTCAAAAACTACTCATCATATAATCCTCAAATTTTCAGAGAGCAGACTTTTAATGGAGGGAATCTAATATATCTAGTACACTTTTTTAGGTATGACTTTTTTAAACTAAATTTTAGCGAAAAATTTTTGATTATTTTTAAAATTCATAATTAATTTATATTTTAACAAAAAGACAAAAACCTTCATTAGAAAGCTATTGATAGTAACACATAACCAACTGCAAAAATTTTATCCATGAGAAGTAAGTAGTTTCTGAAAAAAAGGTACATAAGCTTACGCAATTAAACATGGGCTCCTATGGACGTGCCAGACCCCCTTAATTTTATTTTTATTTCTTTCAAATATTAAAAATACAAGAAAAGACTTTCGTTAAAAGTTATTTTAAAGTGGAAAGGATTTTTACTCTTAATACAAGGACGTTTATCAAGTTTTACTTTGACGTAATTCCAAAAGAGGGAGCCAAATGCCTCCTTCAGAATTCAATCGAATCATCGCCCTTTAATGCATACGCACTAATGCCTTTTTGAATTATATTAAGGATTCAGTGATTTTTCCAAAAATAGTATCTCCAAGAGAAAATTACATTACTTTAGGAAATTGTTGACGGAAGTCTCCGGAAACGATAGAAAACCAAAAAGTCTCTTAAGAAAAATTTCGGATGGTAGGTTTGAAATACATTTATTTTTATCCTTTCCTATATTTCACTCAATTGACAGATTCTGGTGATGCTTTCACACCTTTGCCTAGTTTTTCTCCTTCAGGCATTAGGGAACAAAGTGTGTGGCATTACTTGAAAATGAAAGTTTCGTTTAATCCGGATTTATCCACATGGGGTAGTTTTTAGCAATGCGAGGTTAAAATACGATAAATAAGAGAAACAATTAGAATTAGAATAAGGCATTAATATTTTTTTGGAACTTAAAAATATATTCCTGTAGATTTTATTGGGGACTTAAATATTAGTAAAGTATTTTCCTACTAAAGAAATTTTTACAAATTGTCAATACAATTGCTTTTATGTGATGCAATTGTTGTATTTACTTAAATACGAACATAATTCTACATTGTATATATATATCTGAATTTGGAACTTAGCATGAATAATGGCTTTCTGTACAAAGATTTAATTTACGCATTGATATTATCAATCAAATAGTTTTTAAATATTTTGGATTTAGCTCAGAAATTAAAAATGTAATTCTTCGTATTCGCTATAAATAGTTTGTCAGAAAAATTTTCAAATTAAATATTTATTCACATTTAAAAATTCTTATTTAATAACTTCAACTTTTCTTTTTTTTCCCTTTCAAATCAGCTAAGCTGCTATTTATTATAATTTTTTACTAAGAATTTAAAATAAGGTCATATTCTTTGCTTTTCTTTAATTTTAGCATGCTCGAGTTAAATAAACCATTTATATGTTCTTTAGAAGAAAATAATGCTAAGTTAACATAAATTCTGAAATTGAAGGTTATACTGAATTGAATGCTAAAGGAAAAATATACTATTAATGCATTTTATCTGAATAAAACTTTTAAATATTTTTAATGCACATTATATAAGAAATTGAGTTAGGAAACACATAGAAAATGTATGTCGATCATGATTACAAGTTTACACATTAACTGTTCAATGTAACATTTGTTATAGGTTATCAGTTTGAATTATGTGAAATGCTCCCCTGTTCATTTATTTTCCTATACCTTTGTAGAAAAAATGTTTCAAAAACATTTTGAACTTTTTAAAGTGTGCAATAATTTCAGAACTTTAAGGTATTAGTCTTAAGTGCCAATGTATTTTTTCATATTTCGTTTTAAAAGATTGTATTTAAGAGACTCAAGATGAGCATATTAATTTCCTTAATATTGTGTTCAAACATGTAAGGAAAGGGCGAGTACACACACACACACACACACACAATTATAAATCCTGGAAATTTGAACTACTTAAGATAAATTGGACAATATACTCATATAACACTAAGTAATAGATTACAACGGCACACTGTGTTTATCCCCAGATTCTCACTATCAACTTCGAATTATACAAAATATTTTAAAGTTTATAATATTTTTTTTTAAATTTATAGAAACACACACGAGAAAAGGATCAAATACAAGATTCGGAAATTTAAAAAAAAACACACCAAATATTTACTTCAGAGATTTAGAAAGCAAACTTTACTCAGAAACAAGTACTGGAGATCAGAAAGAAAGAAAAAATATTCGTAAAGTGTTTCTTGCAGGAAACTAATTATACGCAAAGATATTTATAAAAATTACTAATTCCAATAGTACTAATGAAAAGTCGATATTTCTAGAACCTTTACTTGGTTTGAATTTAACTTTTATTCATTTCTAAAAAAGTTTGCATTTTCTACAATCAAATCATTGAGTATAAGCTTTTAACACGTTACAGTTTTTCGCATTAAAACTATGATGCCATTAAAAAGAAACTTTACACAAACACTAAATTCGCATACATAAAAAGAAAAAGATGACAGGATACACAAATGAAAAAAATTTGCGCATTCAAATGACTCTGGATAGATAAACTAAAACTCTCCATAAATGGGAAGTTACATCAGTGGTGGTTTTCCAGTCGAAACTTGCATTTGTACATTGGTTTTTTGAGAAAAAAAAAACAATTTTATTCTCCGTATAAGGCGGATAAACGCTACCAGGTAGTGTCAAAATTCGATAGCTTGGAAGCGTGGCCTAACAAGACTGTGGTTCATTGTTCCACGATATTGTACTTTCAATTTATCAAATCCAATAACTGTCATAGGAATGCGGAATAGATGGATTCAGGAATGTCATACTGAATGACTTGTAAGATCTAAAGGCCTTCTACCACTAATAACTGCAAGTTGCAAGATTGGCCTTGTATAGTACAGCCCCATGATGAACGTCGTGTAAGGAAGTGGTCTTACTCGCGACAGGTGTCCACACCGAGAGAGTGATAAAGTATGGAACAGCTTGAATTGTTTGTATGACGACCGTTATTGTTGCTTCTATTGTCACTGCAGCATGGAAATGAGTGATACCAATAGTGTTGTGTTGAATGTCAAAGCTAAATACAGGAAAGGTACCACTTCTTTTCATACGAGTCTCGGCTTTGTGTATAGAATCATGTTGGACATATCCCTATCTGGAGATACCAAAGATTATGCAAGTGCACTTCTTTCTTTCGATATCGTCTTACGGAGTCTGCACTTGGTTTGAGGGGATGGGAAGTGGCGTAACGTACACCCCCGCATTGCTGGGGGCAGGGAACTTAGAGATCCAAAGCTTCATTGACTTTACGTACGTATCTGAACTTGGAGCCCAAGTTCAATTGTTGTATGAATTGAAGTATAAATATATTCAAGTTGCAGTAGGGTCATAGTAGCCTCCATTACGCCACTGGGTATGGGCAACCATTCAGCAAACGACACGCACATCTCTAGTTAGGATCGAAAAAATATGAACGCAGATTGATACATTTCTGACATCTTACGTCCAGTGATTGTGCCACATCCTAAAGGCCTGCTAAACACCCTCCACCAACAATGACACGAAGATTTCTTGTTCTCATAGCTGCATTCCATCTTCGAGATCTAGGAGACGTCATTTTTCAAAACATAACTAAAAGTGATAGGTTACTCGTCATATCATAGCCCACCTCGACACTGAGGATGTTTTAGTTTTCTTTTATTGCCCAACACGTCCTCCAGATATTTAACCCATTGCAAATATATAACCATTTGTTGCCGAGAGACTGAGCTGACACCGCTCTCCAACCGCGACAATTGATGAAGTCTGACATAGACTTAGGAAAAAATCAACCTAGCATATGTCACTAAAGCTCAGTTCTACTAAATGCCTTAACGGCTTATAACCGTTTTAGCTGTCAAATGACATACATGTATGTACTAATTTCGGGTCCTTTATTCTTCCAATTTGACTACAAATTAATTCATATGATCTATTTTCTGTGCTGTACACGTACAATAAGAAAAGTTATTATATGCTTTCCTTCCTGATTTGCAATTTTTATGACCATCAATGTATAGATATACGATAAAATAAAGGGTTCCTTTTTCGCATTATTATGGATGAAACTATCTTTGAGTCGATGAAATATTAATTTCTTGTCTAGAAACGTTATCAAATAAAAATAAAGATATGGAAAAACCTTTTACTGAGGAAAATCACTTCTTTTTTTTTATTTATAGATTGTCCAGATTTTTTTTTAGCGGTAAAAGATTTTTTTTAGCAGTGATGAAAAATTCAAGTTAATTGGAAAAGCTCAATAATCACTTCTCTTCCATCCGTTCATTCAAAATCGCTTTTAGAATACCCGGAAGTGAAAGCGCGATATATTGAGAAATTATTAATCCTCTTTTCGTGCTCGTTTTGTATTCTTAGGATTTTCTTTATTCATCTTTGAAATAAACTGATAATATATATCCTCTTAAAGTTGAGAAGAAAAAGAACAGAAAGGGAAAGAGGAAAAGAAATATATTTATTTTATTTCAATGGCATCAATTTTTGTTTTACCTAAGAGTTCAAACCAGTTCCAGTTTTAACAGAACCGCTTTAGTAAATAATATGTTGAAAATACCAAAGATTTAAAAAGTACATAAATGCATACATAGGAGTAGTTTTGAATTTATCTGAAGTTGAATTTTACAAATTTCACTCTGATATTGCAAAAGAAAAAAGGTATTTATAAAATTTTGAGGAAGTACATATATATTGGGTTTTATTACGTGGTAATTCATAAAAACCTTTACTCACAAAGTGCATAACTCGTAAGTTTCTTAACAGATAATATTTACTTCTAATATCAAGGTCATGAATGTTTTTTACTCTAGTTTTCTGCATCTGTTACAAATTGATCATCCCTATACAAAAAATATGTTTAGTGAGAGTTCTGCAAAAATATTTTGCTACGTAGTGATCGTTTAATCAATTAATACCCATTTAATTCTTCTTCAGATGACACAGCACCTCAGCGATATTTATGAGGATATTTTGGTTGAACTTATAATCTTACAAGAGGTCTATCTGAGGACGTTGGTATTGGTCTAATAACATGTATATCATCGATTCTTTGAACTGTGATTCGCGGACCCCTGGGGGTTCCCAGAACTTTTCTAATGGGTCAGTGAAGGTCTCTTAGTTAATGTTAAGATTTCCCACTTTTACATATCCTAAAGAGCCTCATGGAAAAATTGTAGGATGTGTGTGGCATCCTAGACTATATAACTAAATTGCCCTGAATGAAAAAAACTCTATTAAAAAACGTATTTCGATCAAGAATATTCAGTTTAATTGTTTTCTACATAGCCATTACTGCAACGTAATATTTTCAAGAAGTTGTAGAAGCTTCACTTCCATTCCAAAGGTCAAATGCTCAAACCCCCGGCCTGGTCAAGGTCGATTGAATCTTGGGTTCGATAAATGAATACAAAACTTGCTTACAATTAATCACTGAGGGATTCGCTTCAATCTGAGCACCTGATCTCAGCGCCCAAAGTCACAAAAACTTAGATGGTAACAGTAGGCCTCGGCTATCATAGGCTGTTGAGTTAATGAGATTATTTAAGTTTAGTTTAGTAGAGAAGTGCAAGGAGAAGTGGCAGAAGCAGTCTTAGAATTATTTAGAAACCTTTATTCTACCCTATGTTCACTTAACCATGTGTTGGGAGTCAGGAAGGGGTGTTCGAAATCTTGGGGGTCCGTGATGTCAGGCTGATACATAAAGGGGAGCCGCGGTCATCGAAAATTTAAGAACCACTGCTGTATATTAACGTGCAAGATAATCCTAATAATTAAATTTTCAATTGTAACTTACCAACTTCAACTTAAGTAATAACTGCAATTTTCACTTCATGATATAAAAAATTTAGAAAACTCTATTAAGTTTTATTGATTTCTATTTCTTAAATCATTAAGTAAAAAAAAAAACTTTATAGATAAGTTATACAAATAGGAAAATGTCTCGAGAGTTTAATTTTTTTTAGAGTATATTTTTAAATATTACTTAAGTACTGGATGTGTTTAAGTTAAATTTGCCATCCCAAATTAAAGATTAATTGCATTAATTTTAAAGTAATAACAAGAAATAATTTCAACAGTATTTGGATATATTTGTGAAAAAAATTTCTTTGAATTCAATTTTTAAGGATTTTTATATTTGTAACGGGTTCTGTTCGTTATTATTACTAATCCCCTAGGGAAATTCCCGCTGTATGATCATAAAACCGCTTTCTATGGAGGAACCGTGATTTATGTTAACATCTTAAGTGCCTCTGGTTAATATATCCGTCTTGATCCTCTGGTGCACTAAGTGCCCGGGACGTAATCCATCCTTCAACTCTTATCTTTGCACTGCTAAAAGTAAAACTATTCCGAAGGCTTTGGAATGCAATAAAATGGCCTAGACAGTTTTATAGGGGATTTACTTATTTATTTATCAAATGCCTGGCCATTGACCGTCAGGTCATTTTGCAAAAATTTCATTATACAAAAGCTTCAATTTTTCAGAATTCAAAAGATCTTCCATCACCAATTCAGCAGAATTTGTGTCTTTATAATTCCAGAGTTGGCTACGGGCATTGAAATCGCCACAAAGAATAGTTTTACTGGAGATAGTCAGGAGGCCAAAGTCAAGTTTGGTGTTACCGGGTGGGCTGTAACAACCATAAATTAGAGCTGCAGTCGCTATAGAAGATTTAGCGTTATCCAGGGTGCACCACGAAGCGGCCTGCTACGTTACACCCCGGATTTACTCACTTCAGAGTAATCATATCCTCCCTGGATATCCTTATATAAAACTGGAGAAAGAATAGCGTTTGAGTTAAGGTATCCGACTAGTTGCGACTACTTTTTTTTAAAAAAAAGGAGATATGGAGATTTTTTTGTTATTTTTAGATTTGTTAAGTGCATTTTAAGAAAAATGTGCTAAAATTAAAAAGAGAAAAAGAAATTATTATTACTTAAATGGGAAAAAATAGGTACAAATTGACAAAAAATAGCATAACGCGGCCCATTCTGCACCAAAGGTTTATGAACAAATTTTCAATTTTTTCAATCTAATGTGTTGCTATATTATTCAATTTTGAAATGACCTTCAGGATAAGAGATATTTTCTTTTTTACAAAAACTAGAGCACTTTATCTGGGTTACTATATGAAAATGCTTAAAAAGACAGTGACTACATTCACATAAGGGACTGTAAATTTTGTAACTAAACATTGAGTGATAAATCTGAAGGTTAAAACAATTCTACTATTATACAGAACTTACAGAAAAAAAATTCAGTTAATTTTGTTCAAACCTTTTTTAGCAATCGCTCACCCCGTTTGATTATTTTCAAAAAATCACATTTCGAGTAAAACGCGTTTTAAAGTATGACATCTTGCTTAAAGTAATGGCATCTGCTTTTACTAAAACACTTGTAGTTTTTGTTCTAGTAAACGGAAAATGATAAACTTGGTATTTTTATAAAGCTAATAAGATGGCTCATAAAATAAAATCATAAAAAATTTGTCAACTTTTGGGAAAATTCACAGTTTTAGGGTAGTCGGATACCTTAAGGGGTTAACGAGAGTTACTATTTAAAATCAAGTAAAGTAGGCAATGGAAGAGAAGTTGGCAATTGTTATCATGCTAAAGCTGAAGCGTTAGAGATAGGAAAATTGAAGCTCCTGGGAGTTCAAGTAAAATGATTAGGGAGTCTACATAGGAAGAATATTATTGCTGTAGATTTACTCATCAAAGTTAAGTACATATATCATCTATTACAAATACTTAAGTTAGTAACTAAGCTCACAGCTCCGTATGCTTAGATTGAATTTTGATAGTCATAATATAATTGTTTGATTTTGTAGGAATGGAGTTGTGTTTGTGCACGTTATCGTATCCTACCGAGATTCTCAGATGACGTAATGCCAATAGAGCGCGACCTATCTGATAAGGCGGTTCGAGGATAACGCGGGAAGCATGCATGAATACAGACATAAAGCGGAAAACGACAGGTAATAAGACGAGTGTGCGGCCGTCGAGATAGAAGACGAAGGAGCGACGTGACGACGTGGAAGGAATAGTCCAACGAGTGATCCTCTTGAAATCCAACGAGTTATTTATGACTATGATTCAATTTTTTTAATTAACTTTAAGCCATTCCTTGTAAATAATTGACCTTAATAAATGTATATCTAACTTAATCTGGCTGCTGACGCACTCTACAATTTTATTCAAATGTTTCTTAATTCGAAGCACCCTAACACATCCGCGGGAGTGAGTTCGCGACACATTTCTCTTACTGGACTTCTAACGAACATAAATTTATTAAAATTCATTAAAATAACAGTTTGTACCTTTTTATCTATATGGAAAGATTTGTATAAAAACTAAAGTTTAAGTTACTTCAAGAAACAATTTTAAAATTATTTATTCAATAGCTAATAAAAAAGTTTAATTCTCAGAAACAGACAAGAAAAAATACATTAATTTCACAGAATTTCATTTTTGAACTTATTTGCTTTCAACAGCTCCATTTTATCCCTTTCCGTTTATGCATAAAAGCAACAATTTCCTTTAGCTATATAAAATAATGAGGAAAAATATAAATGTATTTTTTTATTAAAAGAACCTTTATGTTCTTTAAAATAAGACTTTTTGAAACATGAATGTTTGAGTTATTTATGAAACATTAAATATAATAGGTTTTAAAATTCAAATCCACACACACACACACACACACACATCCATGTTTTAGTACAAAGAGTAAAATTTATGGGAAATATAGTTCAGAATAATTACTTTATGCATAGTTTCTTTTGTGTACGTTATATAAAACTCTGTATGTTAAATTTTTTTAACAAAAACTTATAAAACTTGAGAACGATTTTAGAAAAAATTATAGAGATTTAAATCTTTGAAGTTATTTGCTTATTCAAATAAGCAGTAAACTTAAAATTTTCAGGACTTAATTAGAAATTTGGTTTTGTGTAACATTTCACAAGAAGTTATTTGCTTCTTTTCACTTGAAAGCATTTGAAGTAAATTACCTGACTTTTCAAAATCCTTTGCACTTATCGTATGCTTTTTATCTTGCAGACAATGAATATGCATTTTAAATTTAAAAAATATCATGCAAGTTTTTAAAAAAGATTTTGTGATGCGTAAGTTTTAATAATGTTTATACACTTTTACAGTTTTTAATACTGCCTTGAAGAAAATTATGCGCCGTTTTGAGTAATATAGCAAAAAATTGCTTATTTTTCTTTGATGTTTCTCATCAAGAGCTAGTTAAAATCTGGAAACATCTGAATTGGGAAGAATGAAAAATTCTGTATTAGTTAACAAAAAGAAAATTTATTTCCCAAAACAGTAATCGCGTTTAGATTTTCTTAAACTTCGTACTTCTTATAAGTTTATTTTTTTTCCTCTTAGAAAATCTGATTGAAAATTAATTTTTCTGTCACAGAACTTAAATGACTATTAGATTTATAATATTATGGTATCATACGAGAGCAAAATTGTTATGCAATGAAATACATTTCCCTTATGTATCATAATACAGTTATACCTCGATTTACGCTACCCCGACTAACGTGAACCAGGAGTTACATGATTTTCAAATCTCTTCGATTCCTCTTTTGTTTGAGGGGGGGGGGAAGGTTGTTAATGTGATCGATCTTGCCTGGCAAATAAATTAAGTAAATTTATAAATGGGTCATGATGTCGTGCAAGAGCTTCTGGATTCTCACAATCAAGGGCTGGCAATTGATAAGCTCATAGAAAAGCAAGAGCAATAAATTGAGGAACTTAAGACTTAGTTTAATCAGAAGATCGAATAATGGTTGGGAATTTGACAGAAGGTTTCAGTCTAATTGAAAAAAGGGTTAAAAATTTTAGATAAAAATAGACTCCAAGAATGAGCGTATTTTTTCAAAAAAATATTAAAAAGGTTATTAGCATTCAATGAAGAAATTCTGCAAGAGGAAAAGAAAAATTCAGCCAGCAGACTACTTTGTTAGATTTTATAAAACCTTCTACATCAAAATTACATCGGTTTAATATTTTTTATTTGTGTTATCTAAGATGTTATTAAAATTATTTTTTTCTAAATTATTACTTTCTTTCATCTTCAGGCTACATAAAAATATTAGTATTTATTTGTGAAATAATACCCCGACTTAAGTGGTTATAACTCAGTCTCACCTATCGCGTAAGTTGGGAGTATTACTGTTTGTTCAATTTGGTTTTCTTCAAAAAGCAATTCACTTAAATATATTTTTTATACAGAATTCCTACAAATTTCTACAAAAAAATATATTAAGTATTAATTAAAGCATTTGGTGAGTGTACACTGCTTGTCACACAAAAAGCAACGCCCTGAAAAAAGCATGCGAACCATGTGAAATTTACAAGATGCGTTTGCAGCGATTAGCATTATAGCGTCGAAGCACATCATAGGTGACCGTAGCGACATCTGCAAGTGCTATATAAGGGGAGAACACATAGGCGATTTGAATTGTGGTAATTTTTTTATGCGTTTTTTTTTTTTTGCGTAAGCTGTTTACCTATGTCTCTTGGAAGATATCGAGCGTCTTTTGACCAAGTTTCTGAATTCAAATGAGAGGATTATGGGGGATTATTCAAAGGGATTATGGAATATTCTTCAGAGAAATCGGTCAACGTTCTGGACGAAATCAAGCGAATGTGATGTGGATCTGTCATGGATGGATGCAGAAAGAAACGATAAACCGACAATACTGATCGCACCCAACTCGTTGTTTCACTGCCCATGACGATAGGCGGATTGTACACAGCCACATTAAGAACCATAGCACTACAGATTCAGTCTGTTACGCATCATTCAATGTCTATTCGTACTATTCAAAGCCGTTTGCAGCAGAGTGTAATGTCCGCAAGATGCCCATTCCTTGACTGTTAATCACAGACGTTTACACCTCTAATGGTGCGATGAACGGCGGACATGGGCAACGGAATGGAACGACATTGTGTTTACTGACGAACTCCGCTTCTGCCTGCAACATCACGAGGGCTGGTTACGAGTTTGGAGACACCATAGTGAGAGGCTGCTGAACTTTTGTTTTATGCATCACCACATTGGTCCTGCACCCGGTATCACGGTTAGGGGTGGTATTCGATTTCATAGCCACAACCCTCTGGTACTCATTGCAGGTACACTGAACATCAATCACTCCATCTCTGAGATTTTGCAGCCCGTGGTCCTCCAATACATTCAGCCCTTTTCCAACAGGATAATGTCTGACCATACGTAGCACGCGATGCTCAAGAATTCGTCTTTACCCATCTGATTGAATTGCTTCCTTGACTCGCTAGTTCTCCCGATCTATCGCCAATCGAAAATGTGTGGTCCGGGCTCTCCCCTCTCTGGCTCGGGCTACACCACCCGCTGCTACACCAGATCAACTTTGGCAATATTTGGAAGTTGCAAGGACAGCTGTACCCCAAGAACATATCCAATGCCTCTTTGATTATATGCCGAGGCGTGTGGCAGCGGTTATAGCCAACAATGGCAGCTACACCAACTACTAATTTTATCATCATTCATACGTCACAAGAGGCTGTAATTTTAATCGTTTGATGTTTGTACAACAAGTTATCTGCCAAATAAATTTTTCTAGGATATCTCTTGTCCTTCTTGGTGCTGCATTTTGTGTGACCAGCAGTGTAAAACTTTAGTACACAGACCTTTTCATTGAATGGTTTTTCATTTGGAAATGACAAATATGTCTTAACATGTTCTTTTTTGGTTTTTCTAAAATATCCTCTTTTGACAGGTAATCAGCAGAAATTTTGTGAGAACACTGAATTGTACAATAATATTGAATTTAAAACCTTTTGTTGTGATTCATGTGTATTCTCCTTACATATATCTCTTTTTTTAAGGTAACTCTTTCAAAATTTACTTCCGTGTTCGTAAGGACACGGACTAATTAATTTTGGATTTTTAATTAAGCCGTTTATTTTAAAATTAATTATAAATTTTTACAAATTCTGTGAAAGAATGTTTTTTTATTAAGAGATAACTAGCTTTCCCCATTCAATTAATCGTAGTCAAACTATTACAAGATAGTCCGAAGGGAAAGCAAATTTAGCATGTGCATACGAAGCTTGGGCATAAAATTTCTCATCCCAAGTTCCTAATATCACTTGGTTTAAAATTTAAACTCTTAAATCCCGTAAATTAAAAGCACGAAAATACACATGTATCTTGGCAATATATCCGTTTTATAATAATTATTATGTATCATGATATATAATTTATTATAATGAATCATAACATATAGTATAATATTCGTAAGTAATATTTTAAATATTAATCTATATTCTTCTAAAACTTAAAAATTAGAAACTAGAAAGTGGGAATTTACAATAATCTTTTGCAAAATAATTGTTAATTTGAGTTCAAACATGAACAAAAAATATTAGGCAGAGCAAACTCTCTTTACAATGTATCAAATATGATTTGAACATATATCAATATATAAATATAATTTGAATATATTAATGTATCAAACATAATTTGAATACAACAATCCATCAAATATACTTTGAATATATCAATGTATCAAATATATAATTTGAATATATCAGTGTATCAAATATCATTTGGATGCGCCAATGTATCAAATATCACTTATAATATTCGAATGTATCGAATATATTCGAAGAATATTTTTCATATTTCTGTCTTATAATTCTGTACATAGATTTTTGAATATTTAAAAGGAAATTTGTTAGGCTCCATGCAGAAAATCAGCTTTCAAAAATGATTTATATTAATGAGCAGATAATATCTTCCTAATTGTATTTTAACTGAACATAAAATTATATAGATCATACTAATACAAAAACATAAAGACCATAAAGATAAAAATAACAAGTATTATATAGAATTTTGGTTTGTCATATATTAAATAAAGTTTGTATGTTGACAGTTTTCTTGAAATAAAATTATTTTTAATTTCTATTTTTTTTTTTTAGCTTGAAGCTTGAAGAGGGGATTTTTGTATCAACTATAGTAAAAGCAGTATGTGTATCCACTACTATTAAAAGCATATCTATCAGAAAAAATCAATAAAAGATGAGACAGGCTTTGAAAGATGTAACTTTAGAAGATGTAAAATTGCATTTTATATCGAAGTATTGGTAAGAGCATCCAGGTGTTACTTTAAAGCATAACGGGCAACAAATAATAACGAGTCATATTTTTTATTTACTGATTTTCGAAAAATTTGGCTGCAAATTTTAAACTTCTACTACCAATTTTGACATAACAGTGTGATTTTTTTTAAAAAAAATTGTAATAAATTCTATGTGTTTTGTCATTTTTGGGAAAGGTAAGAAAGAATAACTTTTTTAAGTTCAGAATGACTCTGCGTGTGTTGCCGATAACACAAATGACACAGTGAGTTATGAAATTATATCGAACAACAAAACTATATTTTCCTAACATAAAATTAATTTCTAAGTAAAAATAGAATATACATATATTTTCAATATTAAAGACATATTAACTCTTTAAATTTATATTTTATAAAATTAATTATATGGCTGCTGGTTACATACGGAGAATGCTTGTTATTGGTGATTTATTCAAAATATTATTCATTTAAGCCACATTGTACAAAAATTCAAGTAAGAAAAAAAACCAGGCCTTTTTCTAGGAATAAATATTGGAAAAATATTTAATAATGACTATTGGCCGGGGAACCAAAATCGTGGACCTTTTGAATGCTCGCACCACCTATTTATTAAATTTTTTTGACTGCAATTTGATTGCAAATTTAATTTTCTCTTTATTCAACCCTACTAAAAGTAGAGTCATTTATTTTGAATAAATATGTCAGCATACAAAATTACCCCCTCCCCCATCCCCCGATTCTGCTCGTAATTACAAAATTGCCAAAAAGAGTTAAAAGCAATATTTTCGTTCGGAAAGTAAAATAGGAATGTACGCATTTAAAAATCGCATTACAAAAACCTGTTTAACCAATTAAGTGCCACCGGCGTATATATTCGTCTTCCTCAACTGGTGAGTTATGTGTCCCAGGCGGATATATTCGCCCATCTGAAATGCGATTCTTTTATTTAGGCTGATATCAGTACAACTATTCCGAAGGTTTTGGTAAGCAATAAATTGACTTTGACATCGTTTGCGAAGGATTTGCTTATTTTAGAGAAAAATTGACTTATTTCTGCTTTTTCTTTTCCTCCCTATACACGTATGCATGAACCTTTGTAAAAAAACGGTGGCAATTGGGAGCGAATGGTACAGAAAAAAATGGACATGTCAATCTACACAATTTTTTTATTTGAATTTATATGCAAATGCTAACACATTTTAGAAGAAAAACATTTCAAACAATTATTTTACATTATAAATGTTTTAAAACTGCTTCAACATTTAAAAATTTCTAATACTATATATTTTTTTTCATTTTTGAACAGTTTTCTTATTATTCTTAGAAGTATTTCTCGCAATTTTGTGCATTGACTAGTATTATGAATGATATTTTTATTAATATATTTTTTCATGTTTTACACAATTAAAAATAAAAATAACGGCTATATCTTTTCAAAAAATATCGATTCATACAAATCCTTATTCCAGGCCCAGAATCATCATCAAACATATAATACAAAACAACCATGTTTCAAAATTTTATATTTCTTAAAAAAACATCTTAGCACATTTTAAATACGAGGTAGGTTTCAAAAGTTAACTTAAAAAATATTACTTAAAGTCTGTAACTTAAAAAATATTACCTCCTGAAACGCATCCTCCTTTGAAATTAGACCTTTGAGAAAACACACTTTTGCCATCGAAACATTTCTGCAATCTATTTTTAGCCATATCCTTTAATTCAGCCAGTGATGCACTTTTAACCTGCAGATTGGAATCGACGACCTTGAAAGCAACGAGCCAGTACTGGAAATCTTCTGAAGTCGCAGGTGGAGAAATCAAGGGAGTAAGGAGGATGGGGCAAAACAGATGTTTTCGTTTTCGCCCCATCATTGTTTGAAGCCTGTTTTTTCTTTCCACCGTGGAAACTTTTCAATATTTTCAGCTGTGCAGGAAGTCTGCGGACGTCTAGAGCATTCGTAGTCTTTGACACTTTCACTGCCTTTCCTAAAACGTCGATTACCCCTCAAAAACGTGCTTTCTAGATAATGTATCACAACTGTACATATGCTTCAACATTTCGGAAGTCTTTTTTGCAAGTCTATATTTGTAGTAAGTATAGGCTTTACAAAATTTGATATTCATTATCTGCTCTACAAACGTCATTTCTTTCACTTGCCTGTTATTAATTGCACCCGGTAACAAAATGCTACGCCAAGGTAAGCCTCCAAGCATTTGATTTAGGATAAATGATTTTTAGTAAAAGGGAATAAGCAGTAACACAAAAACGTTATCAAATCCCCTAAAATGCACAAAAATATTCACGTTTTAGGCTAAGTTCGGGAACTTAGCTTGAATCGTGCACGAATTATCTTGAAAAATAAGAATGTGTGAATAAGCAATTTTAAGTTAAACCTGACCCTTTACGGGGCAGTGAAGGAAATGAAAGAGCAAACTGCAGACGTCATGTGTTCCATTTTCGGTTTTCACTTCAACATACTGTTACAAAAAGTTAAATAACGTAGATAGAGCTACGAAATTTTGTGCACATATTATAGAGAAGTCAAACAATCAAAATGAGGTCAGAAAAAAATTCGGTACTTTGGTCACCTTTAGGGTAATGTGTTCATTTAAATAGTGATATGTTCAAGAAAGCAAATAAATTATTTATTGAGAATGACTGGTAAAATTATATATCTTGGAATAAATATGTCTTGTAATTTCGAACTAATTGGAAAACAAAGGCAATTAGGTGGAAAAAAGCACTTGCAAACTCTGAAATTATAAAAATCTTTCTTTGGAAGGAGCAATGCATTTCAAATTATTTTTTCTTAATCTATTTGCTTTAAAGTTATGATGAAAATTCATCAAGTTTAGAGAAACTGATTCGAGCATTCAAAGTTACCTTGTAACAAACAAGTCAATAGGATCTTTTCGTAATTTTATTTAGATAAAATTTTTGAGATTATAAAAAGTGGGAATAAAACAATAAATATAAAATAATAAAATGATAACAAGGGGGTATAAACAGCAATATTGGTCTTTATTGTTAGTCATATTTATTTATTGGGGTCATAATAAGTATATATGACCAGCTATATAAGCGGAAGCGTAATAAAAATTGGGCCTTTAAGTGTGATGAGTTGGAAAATAAACTAACTGAGGTCTTATGCTTAGTGTCATGAGATAACAATTTTCTCCTTATGAGGAAGTTCCTATGACAAACTGTTCGAAATTCAAAAGACGTTTTTCTATTTAAGTTTCAAAGTAAGTTTTTTTTTCTTCCTATAAGTGTGGTACTCGGATGAGAAATTGATATTTCATATTGGATGTATAAAAGCTGATTTAAATCTTATGTGAAATAAAAAAATATCTTAAAAAGAAAGAAAAATAGAAATCCCTTATAGAATTTCTTAGGTCAAGTGTGGTGTAATACGATATAAACGAGTTCTTTTTCTACATAAAAATAAAATCATTTTTGTGAAATGTACAGTAGCATTACTTTCCTTTGACTTAAAAGAATTTTAACAATATAAATTGCAATTTGTGGCTCACTTACAAAATAAATGTGAAATTATTAAAAACTTCAATAATTTCCCTTTTGAAATGTAGCACTTAAGTTCACTTAGGCTAAATTCACGTGACGTCATTGCCACATAATAATGAAAATCACGTGTTTCCAGCCAATCATTTCATAAAGTCATGTGACTTCACAGTCACACAATAATTAAATTTACGTGTTCCTAGTTGATCAGGTCATGCTCTTAGCTATTGCCAACTTTTGCTTTTTGCCGAAACTTTGTTTAAAAAAGTACTTATTTCCCAATAATAATAACGCACATAGGTAAAAAAAATGATTTCATATTAAAAGTACATGTATAATATACATATACTTTTTTAATTTTGAAAAACTTTTTAACGAATCTTAATATTTGATTATCTTAACACAATCATCAAATTTGAAATTTTATCGAAGTTTTACAAGTATAACAAGTACAAGTGTAAAGACAACTTGTTTTGGTTTCAATGAAGAACACGTGGTTGTGTTTATCACGTGATTGTCATGAATTCTGCGCATTGCAGTTCTTAAATCTAATCTACATTTTACTAACCATTAATATGGTAATTTTAAAATTTTTTTGATAAAGTGATGCTTTCATATCCAGATTTTATATATTTATGCTAATTACACTGATACTATAATTATAATAGAGTAATAATAATAATAATTAATTACACAGATACTATAATTAAATTACACAGACACAATATAATCCCCTAAAAAACTTGTTATTCAAATTCTACTCGAGGAAAGAAACTAGGAAAAAAGGTAAGAAAACCGATTTACAGTATAAATAAAATAAATAATTTATAAAATAGAATATAAAATATATTTCTAAATCTAAAATATCAAAAAGAAAGCACAGGAATTCCTACAAGATTTTACTAAAAGAAACAATTCAATGAAAATTTAATTTGAATTCTGTAAAAGTACGTGTGATACAAAAAAGGCTAGAGCTTTAAGCAAATTTTTGGTTCAGAAAAAAAAAAACCTTTAAATAATACTTAAGTATTCTTTTTTTTTTGCTAAATTTTTTTTAAAAAAAACATGCTTAAGTAGTCTAAACATGCTTGATGTTCTAAGAAGTAGTTAAATACACACTTACTTTGATTAAAAGGCACTTTTTTATTCTGATTTTAATTTAAACAATACTCATTAAAATTCAATTGCATAGCTTTTTAAATAAGAGCAAATATTTTTTTTTCAAAAAGCAAAAGCTTCTTTTATATTAGCGATATCTACACATAAGAAAGAAACCCTTGAAATAAAACAAAATAAATGCATGAAATTAATATAAAAAAAGCTTTTGTTAATAGACACCACAAAATAAAGCTTTATAAGAGGTGGAAAAGTAATTCAATTATTGTGTTCTCCAATAAAGCATTGATTCATGTCTCTTAATTTTTTTTAAGTTAACAATTGCAATCTGATATGCAAACATTTAGAAAGTAACATATAATTGTACCCGAATATTAAAAAAAACTTTAAAAGAAGGAAACGTTTATGCCATTTATTCATTTTTACAAAAAACACTTTTAATTAATTTGTCAAATGAAGAGACGTCACAAAATACAATGATGTACTACCAGTAGTGGAAAACTGTTCCAAAGAGTATGTACAAACACTATAACCTTGTTCGTGCATACGTTAAACAATATTTGGCAATGTCTTTTTTTTTTACTTTTTTTTTGAATTTAGGTGCAACACATAGGATACTGAGAATAGACTTTGATAATTTTGAGCCACGACTAACTTTAGTAATAAAGGAAAGACAGAATTTCGATCTATGTGTATGTTATACTCGTAATTCCCTCAAATTTTCTCTGAACTAATTTTAATTCATAATGGTCTACAGCTCTCCAATACTTCTCGAGATAATTACCCTCCTCACGGGAAATAACCTCAACGTTATCTCTCAAGAAATTGAAACGTTACCGTTTTTAAAACAGAGTGATGCTAACTTGCATCCCCAAGTACCAGGACCAAGCATAAAAATCTACCTGAATACGTATAATTCTAAAAGATTCCGGTTGACCATAACTATAAAAAGCTGAGATCTCTTAAGTGAACAAAGAACGCTTTAAGGGAATGTCTGGATGTGTGCGTGTTGGTGTTGTGATCTTTATGTAGCCACTTTTTATGTCCGTGATCGTCAATAAATGAGGATTTTTGAGTGACAAGACATTTCCTCCATTGTTCAAAAACAAAAACCAGAAAAATATTCTTTTAATTTAAAAATACCTTAATCAAAGTCCAAATTAGTTCATTTGTTTTTTTTCCCTTATTGTTATTAATTAATATTCAAATAATAAAAGAAAAATTCGTTCATTTTAACTATTCGATAAATCTTTCGAACTCTCAAGGCTGTCTTGAGATTCATAATCGCTTAGAATAGCCCGCAATGAAATTGAATTACTATGTTTAGTTAATATCTCTTTGAGAAACAAAAAAAAAGAAAGAAAGTTAAAGATAGAGTTGATATTTTAATTCCAATTTTTGTATTTCCTCAAAATAAAATTTGAATTTCCGGAAAAGAGTTGAGAATGTTTTCAAATATCCATAATAATAATAAATTTCTAATGAAATTTTCAGCGTGTTTTTTTAGGGCGGGGAGGCGATGTTGTGTGATCTGTTCCGTACAAGATTTTGAGAAAAAAATTAAATTGTGTTAAAGTGTCATTGATATCCGATATTCATTAATTAAAAATTAATGAGAAATAATATAAAATTAATAATTAATTTATTTTACCATTCTAAAATCTTTCAAATACATACATGAATCTTTAACTACTCTAACCTTTAGAAAATTACTCTAACCCTTAGCCTTGTCTAGAAAACTATTCGTCTCTTCCATTGTCACAACTGACTTCAGCATTGGTACCGGCTTCGTCATTTTCAAACACGGTGTCGTCTTCAGAGCCTTCCAATGCATTTGTTATGCAATATTTTCTTAAAAGTAATGTATCATAGAGGAATGTAAAAGAAATAATAAAAACTTTTAAACATTTACAAGAAGCATATTTTTTATTTTGCTTATGCCATTCATGTATATTTATTTCATCCGTGTCAAATTTTCAGTGGCCGCTACTCTATTTTCGTTTCTTTTTTTTTCTACATATAAAAATGCCACTCTTTTCATACTTGCGCTATAGTGAACTCTTGATGCTATTACCGATATCTTTGATGTTTACGTAATTAAAAGAAAGCGTATGCAAAAAAATTCTTAAATACGAGTAGACAAGAATGCTTAGGATGGACTGAATACTAGAGATAAGCAGCGGAATGGGACTAGTCATCGATGCAAGGGGTCAAATTGGGATTTCCCCCATCCAACAAATTTTTTTTCGATTCTAAGCCGCACCCGATTTTCAGTTACATTGACACTGGAAAAAAAGGGCGTTTTAGATTTGAGTAAATACGGTTGTTAAAAAAAATCAATTTCAAAATTTAATAGTGCTACAAAAGGATTGAATGTTGGTAAAAATGGAAAAAGGCTAAATTTTGGTTGAATAATTTTAAACTCAAAATAATATTTAAAAAAAATGTAAGTCAAAATTCCTACTTTGAATGAGTGAATAGAAAGTATTTTATAAACGAATGAAAATTTGAATAAGAAGATATACATATATATATAGGGAGAGTGTGAACTAATGGTAGGAATTGAAAAAAGAGCATGATTTGTCCGCATTGTTGTAACAATGCACACCTGGTTTGGCTAGTTTCGCTGAAAAACCGCCATTGTTTTAACAGTTACATTGTTACAACAATGGAGACAAATCTAAGTTGGCGTCGAAATCCGGTAATTAATTTAATTATTTACCATTAATCATTGGCATGGCCAAGTAATTTTAGCACGTTTTTCACATGTTGTATTGTACAATAGGAGAATTCGGGAAAACTATGGGAAAATTTAAATATGATTCGGCTCATTTAGGGCACGAATGCGACCCAATGCCGAAAACCCGAGATCAATTGGTTGCTTATTGGCTGAGAAAAAGGTACGACAAAATATGGAACGAAGACGAAATTTGCGTCCTAATAGCGCTTTTGTTCCACTACGTGAAAAATTCGCTAAAAACTGTATTAACATCAAGTATTATCCACTACAAGTTAAAAAAAATATTTGAACGTGATTGAATGAACAGAAAGTATTTTATTAACGATTGAAAACTTGAACAAGATAAATACACAGATAAATAAATAAAGATATATGTAGAGAGAGTGAGCTAATAGTAGGAATTGGATAAAAGTCTTTTTCTATAATATAAATAACCAAAAATTATGACTATTGACTTCTAAGCCCAAAGTAGAGAATAGTTTAAGGCACACTGCATCGTTTTATAATCCTAGCCCTCTCTCCTCGCACCTTTGAATATTTCCGATACAAACTTTTATCCGTCTTCCCCTTTATGGAGCACTATTATTTAGACATTTTTTTTTCGAATAAATTTAATAATATAGAAGCTATTGAATGTATCTGATGCCTTTTTCTTGTAACTACTTAGTACAATACTTTTCATACTTTCAATATTTGTTACCCAGTTTTCAATCATATTTTAATCGCACTCCCCATGCAATAACAATGTTTTGACGTACTGTGACATTAAAGCTACAATACGACCTTAACTATAAACCGTACAAATTAACAAGACAGGTATTTTGTATATGATAAGCCCACTGGGGAGTCAGTATTAATTATTAATCTTGTTCTCTTAACTTAGTATTTATAAATTAATTGTCAAATACATTGTGCAGTACTGGTGCATTTATAAGTATATTATATAAGTGCAAATGTGTATTTTACTTTTTATTATGTTAAAATGTATTTTATTTTGCTACCTTTTTGTAAATTAATAATTTTTTAAGTAATACTTTATTTTCAACTTTTTGACATGCCCGTGACCTCGCTGTAGTTTCCGTCCTCCCTGGGGTGGGGCACCCCCAGCACTTTGAGAAACTCTGATTTATTAAGTGTCTTTTTTTTTTCGTTGCAATAAATGTTAAAAGTACCTATTTTTCTTTAACAAAAATTGCTTTGTACTTTTACTGTAAAAAACTCAATTACCTAACTTCATTCCCCTTATTGCAGTATTTAACATGGAAATCAAATTTTTTTAAATTTCATTTTACCCTGTATACCAGCGCTTCTCAAACTGTGGGGCGTGATAACTCTGCAAGGGGGGAGCGAGCATATCGAAACGTAAATAACAAAGGTTTTAAAAAATTACAAATTTACTGAACGGAAGCAAAAAAACAAAATATGCATTCGGGCATAATAAAAAATAAAATACACATTCACACTGATATAATATACTTATAAATGTATTTGATAATTAAACTCACAATACTAAATTAAGAACAAGTTTAAAAATTACTAGTGATTGACTAGTGTCATATACAGAATTTAATACTTATCTTGACGATTTATGATTAAAATCGTATTGTTGCTTTAACGTTGAAGAGCATTTTGCATTTAATACATTTTTATTGTGCGGAGGGGGGGGGATGAAAATTATGATTGAAAATTGGGTCACAAGCATTTCTATAAACCCTTTCACTAGAGAATATCTTTTACGCATTAGTAGGTTTTGAAATTCTAAAAAAGAAAAAATTCGATCCACCTTTTTACATATAATTTAACTACAGCTGAATCACATATTCAAACAATACAGTTATATTTAAATAACGTCTTCCAATAACCTTCTCTAAAATAAGGTATTGTGACAATGAAAAATGAAGCCGTAACCTCATTCCCTGTATTAAAAGACATCAATTATAGTTAGTAGGATCAGCCACTTGAACAGAGAACGGGCAATATTATTCCGCTAAATTAGCTAATTATCCAGTTCTGGTCTGTCATTAATTTTTCCGAAATAAAAGGCATACTACTTCAGTTTTAACAGAGTTAACCATTTCTGAAGACTGAGTCCGATAATTTGCATTCGCCATGGCGGTTTTCGTAAGATGAAGATGACGAATATTCTAATTCTCTGACAAGTTAGACTTGTTTCCGCTTTAAATAAGAGAGTGATATATTGGTTTTGAGTTCGCTGAATAATTCTGACAAAAGCTTTATAAAATGATTAATCTTCAAATTTAATAAGAGAAACTGATAAGAAGCATTTCATTATGTAAGATTAAAAAGAAAGGATTATGCAGTTGTCTTATAAATTTATGGTGTGATGTAGGGAATTTTTTTTTGTTTTTATCATTTATTAATATTAAAATATTATAAGTAAAGATATAAAAAATGACCAAGTAGTTTTTTAAAAAAATGTCTTGGAATATAGTTTATGAAACTGAATATACTTAATAAAAATGTCTCATTTTTCTAAAATTATAAGCAAAGCCCTTTTTATCATTATTTGAACAAGGAAAACTTTAAAGAACCCTTTTTATAATATTTATATCTTTTTATCTGCAAATAACTTTCTCTAAGATATATTTTCTTAGAAATATACACTTTCGTAGAAAGCCATAGATAGTTAATTTCTTTACATACAATATTGACGATATTTTAAGTTGAGGCGTTCAGATTAAGATTTTTATTGACTACATTAACCCTTCGTCGGGAGCACCCCTGGGAAAAACAGAACAGGCGTACCCGCCTTAAGAAGCCAACGGCATAATTTGACCTCCCCCTCTCCGCTAATCAATTTAAATTCAAAACACTGGTAGGACCACCTTAGGTAAGGTCTAGGGAAAGCAAATACATCTAAATGTACGAAAAAGCACCAGTTTAATGAACAAAATGAAACTTAAACTAAAACAACCAGAATTACTAATTTGATACAAAATGAAAAAAAAATTAGACTAAAAGTATTATAAAAGAAAGAAAAACTGGAAGCACAAGTAGAGATAGCCTTTTCAGATATAAGAGCATCATTGAAATACATTGAAATATATCACACAGAAGACTTATTTTGAGTAAAATGAATGATTGCAATAGAAATAGCTTTTTCAAAAAATCACCTTCGAAGTTATGCCACAATCAAACGCACTCTGCCTCACAAACCAGAGTGTGATCTGTGCAAGCAGGATCACAGTTAGGGTTAAAGGCAGACTGGACTGGGGGGAGCAAGTCACCCACTTCTAAGAGTCAAGAAACTATTTGGAGAGGCGTCCAACTCAGCCACCAGATGTAAGAGGGTTAAAAAAATTGTTTGGCTGGCCTCTCAGGCCAGTTGCGTCCGAAGAAGGGTTAATTTAAAATAACATAAATGCAAGAAAATATAAATACTTTATATATACAGTATTATTAAAATTATTTATATATGCTAGTGTGTGAATGCGGTTTTCACAAAATAATAGTTCTTGACTGAATTTTCATAAATTTTAGTTTGGTTTGTTCGAATTTTTGTAGTCTAGGTCTACTCAAAAGCTTAAAGAAACAGACATCTGATTTTATAACATATTAGTAGTTATACTTGAATATTGCTATCTATAATTCTGCTTTATGGAATAGGGTAGGGAGAATTTCACAATCAATTAATATACAATAATCTTCATTTTTCTTTAATAATGGATTTTAATCATTCTTTGAAGTCCTTATTAATGAAGCTCACAATTATGAACTTGAATATATGAAATTTTATGTAATACACTTTAAAATTTATCTGAAAGATTTAGAGAATAAATATGAAATTTGCAGCATAATTCTTCAAAATGGTCTTTCGAGCCAGTAAATTTTAATCAAAAGACAGCCCTTTATATTACGACCGTCTTGTTTACTAGAAATAAGAAAATTGATTAAATTTTATCATTCCCTAAATTTTACTTTTGAAGTGTGGTTATTTTACACATATAAATTATTTTCAATGTGTTTTGATTCAGACGTCAAATATAGAATTTTGGAATTTTCCCCTTCCTTTCCAATATAAAATAAATGATAACAGAAATTTTTATGTAAGGATAATGGAGACGATGAAATAACGACATATTTTTTAAACCTTTAAGTTTGAACTTTCAAAGTACTAATTTTTGAATTTTATCAACGAAAAAAATCATCAAAGTACTTTTTACAAATATTTTGAATTCTTCTCGTTGTCATGTTTACATTACATTAAAGTATGCATTCAGAAAATATAATCCTTAACTGTGCCTAATTAAATTCATCTGTCTGTATGTAAATGAAATAAACTAAGTTACAATCATTTAACTTTAAAAAAAATCATGAACACTTACTTATTTTAGTACTAAACTTTTATCTATTATTAAAGTTAACAACACTTCAAACTCCTACCTGTGAAAAACAATTATTCTTTTGATATGTTGGCATTGTAATTCACAATTTTGGCGATAATAATTTCCTTTTGCTTGATCTAAGCCACAAAACCATACGAAAATCTAGAAATTTAAGGAGGTATATATATATTATTTTGTTTAACATTTATAAACCCCGTGCACCACGCAATGTATAACACGGGGGCATACAACACAGACAGAAGAAAGGGGATTACAACACAAACATCTATGCCTTCTCCGGGATTCGAACCCAGTCCGTACGGCACCGTAGTCAGCTTCACTGGCCACTATACCGGCTGGGCGGCAAGTATATATATTGAAACTGAAATATGTAATTCACATTGAACTTTGTATTCCAGAAAATCTGATGTTGATTTAATATCGAATTTGAATCCTTAAAAACCAGAATGCAATGTGGTGGAAGATGTGTGCTTAGCTTTCTATAAATAATTCACATTTGAAGCGATGGATATTGTTTCTAATGACTGATTCATTTGATACGTATATGAGCCCATTAAGGATGAGATTTAGTTCACAAGGAGAAATATGTTAAAGGTGGAATAAAATTAAATAAAATATAGATTGGATTCAATTCGTGTTTTATATATGTATTCATTACGCATATATAATTCTCATCTCTTTATAAATGGGTATCAATAAAGCATGCTATTAACTCTATTTCACGGGTGGTATTATGTTAATTTTTTGACATACATGACTGTTTTTCTGTTATGAGAATTATCATACAAATTTTTCTAAACATAATGATCAAAACATATATTTAAAATCACTTATTTTCCTTCGCAAAGAAATATATTCCATTACCTCACATTTAAATCAGTCTCACCACAAATCTTAGTTCGAAAAATAAAGTTTCTTCTTGTGATCCTGTAATTAAATCTAAATTAACATTTATATTAATTGAAATCAGTACTAAGCCAACAGTAATTAAATCATTGCAAATATTTACTATCCTCTTGTCCGATCAAGTCCAAAAGCAACGCGTAAAATGAAATATACATTGCATATTTAATTAGTATAAAGAAACTAATTCAAATTAATGTGAAGTAAATGAAGCGTAACATACTGAACAACAGTGAATTCAGAAAGATCTTTAAGTCCTGCAAATGAGAATTTAGGGAATTTTTAAACGAGTAACTGTCTTTGTAAACATTGTCTTCCAATCTTAATTCATAAATGTAAATATTTAGTTTCTCTCATTTCTTATCAACCTACGCAAATTAATTTAATCCAAACAGTGTCTTCATTCTTCAACATTTCACTGATTCTTAGAAGTGCTTAAAATTTTAAAAATATTCTCATGAGAAAAGAAAAATAAATCCTGAGTATTCAGAAGCTTCTCCATTTATCCCATACCAAGATCTCATTTATCTTTCACAGAAATAAGCCACGTGGCCATAGGCACGAATTTGAAAGTAGTGTTAGTGTTCCTTCTACCTTGAGCAATTCTTGGGATTCCAAGGTCCCTGTGTAGATTGGTTTATGCACGTTAAATATTTTAAAATTCAAAAGATCCTCAAATTGCTAAGATATAAAAGTTTGGAGAGGGGACCGCAACCTCTAGTCTCCTCAACACTTGACTGGTCAGCTACCAATATAGCCCACTGTTCCGTTAAAATTTGCCATTTTTTTCTATTTTTATTGATAAATAGATTTGTTCAATAAAAATTGAATGCGGTGATGACTGCTTTTCGGAGGGTGGTTTATAGCCTCTAGGTTGAGCTCGACTCTTTTTGACATTGCACCATAAACCCGCGGGTTACTTTGAAATACGAATTTAATATGCAATCAGCCAATCAAGTTTGTAAATAAATTTTTGAAAAGAAAATTAAAATAAAAACTGAGATTTATGAGATTCTATATAATATCTAGGAAGAAATGTGTTGAGTTGCTGTAAAAATCTGAAAATAAATCTGATCTGATTTACTGAAGGAGCTGTACAAGAGAAATATAACTTAGTATTTTTTTAATCGTCGCGTTTTGAAGTAACTCTAGGGCTATTGGTGACGGATTTCAGAATTTTGAATCACAAGTTATGTGGAGGATATCTGAACTAACACGCCCATTTCCAAACTGGTACACGAAAGGACTTGGACCGTAGAAAGATTTAGCCTATATTACCACCTCTATACAGTGAGCTTAGGGTAACTGTTGAAATCAAAATCTAGACTAGCTGGCACTGGTCATGACTATGACCACTCAAATGCCTTAGCAGAGAAATATTTCAAATCTAGAAGCGCGGTAATTTACCTTTTAATAACAGGTTTTAAAATTAACTCATTAAAAGGGATTACTTTTTTTTTATTCCAAAATAAATATTGAACAATAAATGTATTATATAGAATTATCTCTCCAAACCGCGTCTTCATAACAATTTCCTAATAAATTTTAAAGAATAGTTAAAAAATATTACAAAATGTTTCTTTATTATCAAGCTTAATTCTTCTTTCATTTTAATGACTTTCAATACGAATGAAATGGATTAGAATTGTTTTCTTAAGATCTTAAACAGTAATTCGTATAAAAAAGTATATAATTAGAGGGAATCATTATTTTTATAGAGTTTTTTTTTTATCAGAATTATTTCGAAGTTGGCATTTTTCAATCCTTTTATAATTGGTTCTCTCGGTAACAATCACAGTAAAGTAGATGATATTGCTAATAAGCTTGTTTGTTTTAGTAATGACTAGGATTACTCCAAAAAAATTTACTTTCATTTATTTCTTTTTTCTAAATAACTATTTGACTCATTGGCGTAGGTTAGTAAATAAGGTTTTTACCTCCTAAATTTAAAGTCTTTATTACGAAAATCATTTACTTTTTTTTTTCCTTTGCGAGATACATCTTGATTAGGTGATCTTATTTTAAATTGGCTGATTTTAAGCATCTGAAACTGCGCTCGTTCAATTTGATAGACATAATTTGAAAGAATTCCTATTTACGAATTTTAAACCTACAACATGATTGAAATATTTTTGATGCTTTAATTTATAAGTGACATGTGATTGAATGGTTTTGTATCATTTTGAAATAATATACAGTAAAATACGTTTAACACGAAAACGCTTAAGACTAAATATCGGTTAACATGAAATACAACAACGGTCCCGACAAACTACTATATATTTTCATACATTTTTTTTCTCTTCACAGGAAACGAAATATGCTTTACATCCTTCTGGGAATGCGCAAAATACGGAAAACACCTACTGTAATGGAAACATCTACTGTTCTATTGCCTATCGGAAGAATTCATTGTAATAGATGATTGTAATGTGTTTCCAGCCAGAATTATGGCAGACAGACATTTTGAAGTTTGTTCAAGGCTCAAAAAATATCATTGGTGAAAATTCTGATAGTGAAAAGGAAATGAATAATGTGTGTGTGCAACTCTTGTGCCTACATCATCTGAAATAAGGTACGTCATGAAAAGTGTGCGCAGTTATTTAAACGCACATTCCACTAGTGAAATGAATAAAAAAATGGATGATGTCGAAGAATTTATTGACAACTAAACGCTAAAAAAGGCAATGAAAAAAAATTATCAAATTATTTTCCAAAACTCCAAAAACTCAATAAATGTTTTGTTTTTCAAAAAATTTGAAAATTTTGCATTAAATTCCTTTAGGTTCTTCTGAATATTTTTGTTTCATTGTTTTTATTGAATACATGAATATGTACATATGTAAGTAAATAAAGTAAATTCTAATAAACTTAATTTCGTTAATATATGGGGTTTTTTTTTGCAATATCCTTTAACTCACGAAATTTAACAAGAAAAAAATATTTTACTCCTTTCAGTTTCATGTTAAGCGATTTTCACTGTATAACCCATACCATAGATAGTGAGATTTTTTAAACACTTTATTTGATCTTGTATAGCCCTTGTATTGAAACCCAGTAGCTTATTGGTTTCTTATGGCATTTTCAAACCACATGTCCTAGGTTCCTGCTGGTCAAGGTTGACTCAGCCTTTCACCCCTTCAGGAGGTCGATATTTGGGTACCAAGCTTGCTTGGGAACTAAACACTGAGGGTTTCACATCAGACTGACTACTCAACTGGAACACCTGCTTAAGCAGCTCATTACCCAAGATCATTAAAGCTGAGATGGATACAATAGATCTTGGCCCCCATTATGGGCTGTTTGCTCCACTGAGTTTAGTTTTATTTGACATAGTAACTATCATTTTTTATCAATACTATTAACACCCAACAAACGGTGCAAATATTGTCGAAATTTTTATCCAGGGATCAAAGTCTGAAGACTTTTTTTGTATTTAAATATTAAATAAAAAATATATGAGATAAAATCAAAACACATTATTTATAGTATTTTAAATAGAATTCCTTTTCTTTTAAAAGAACAATCTAAACTGATGTTCGTAAAAAATGCAACACCATAATGGAATCATCAGAATTAAATGAAATTTAATGCACAAACGACTTATATTAATACAAACAAAAAATATTAAGTGTCCGAAATAAGTACTTGGTGTAGCCACCACACGCTGCAATAAGTGCTGTTATATGACGTGGCATGGAGTCAAACAGATTTTGAATGTCTACTTGTGGAAGGGAATTCCATATCGCTTGTATGAGCAGCAGAAGTTCGTCTGGTGAAGCTGCAGGACGCGGATCTTGAGAGGGACGCTGACCAACCAAATCCCATACGTGCTCAATAGGCGACATATCCCGCGAATAAGCAGATCAACGAAGAAGTTGCATATGTTGGGCTAAGAAGAAGTCTTGAACAGTATTTGCACCATGTGGGCGGGCATTATACTGCTGAAAGATAGCTCCAGGAATGCCTTGAAGGAAGAAAACGACATGTAGGAAGGAAACAACGGGTGTACATGTTGCTATTGAGATTAACTTCAATTCGTAGAAAATTGGGTCGTTCATGATACGAAATCGCACTCTAAACCATAAATCCGGGTGCTAGAAAACTATGTCATTCGATAAAGCACTCTCGAATGCAGCGTTCACCGACATAGCGTCTAACACGAATGCGGCAATTATGGTCCTACAAATTCAAGCGTGATTCATCTGTGAAGACAACTTGGTGCCATTCAGCTTGCCAGGCTCTGTGCTCATTAGCCCATTGCAGACGCAGCCGTCGATAGTTTGCCGTGAGGTGGATTCTGTATAAAGGCACCCTTGCACGCCATCCGCGGTGCAGCTGACGTCGACGAATTGACGGAGCCGACATTAGTGTACTTGTAGTAGTAGACCAACGTGCTGCCAACTGCCTGGAGGACCTTGCAATGGTGAATGACAGTAAAGGTGTCGATCATCGTGCACCGAAGTCACCTTCTGTCGTCCAATGCCAGTGGTTCGAGTTGTTTGTTCTGTACTCGTCGGTCCACTGCTTCCAAACTCGCATCACTGTGGAACTGTTCCATTGCACACAAGGTCATGAGCTCCTATTGCGCGTTAGGAAAATCCTATTTATTGAAGGCTGATAATCCTCCCCCGTTCAAACTCCATATAAGCTGTTGTAATTTCTTCTTATTTCGTCTTGGAGGCATACTTAGTTCTCCCTAAACGTTCACCACTAACAAATAATCATTAACTATTTTAAATGTCCCGCTACAGCCCTCAATTTATACGCTTTCATCATCAGTTCAGAGGGCGCTGCGCAAGCAACGCATGCGCGGTGGCTTTGTAACTTTACTATTTTACGTAACATCCTATAATTGATATCTGTTGGAAAGTTCATTTAATTCTGATGATTCCTTCACGGTGTGCATTTTTTACAAACAGCAGTGAATATCTGGTTGTAAAAAACCCCACTTCATGTATAAGGTATGTGTGGTCTAAAATTATTTTTCTTTCCTTTGTTCGGCGCAAGTAACGGGAAAACTATTGATACGAGGTCCAACACGAACATTTCTCGTGTGGCATTATTAAGCAAGTATTAATAAATATATGTATTTATTGGGGTAATTGAGATTAATATTGACTAAGAAAGTCTTTTTTTGTTTTACTTTGTCTCTTCATTATACGAAGGGAAATTTCAAATCCAAAATTTCAAAATAAAAATAAATCAACTTTAGATCTACAACGAAGGAATATAGTTTTCTTTATAATTGTATAAATTAACATTGTTTTCCACAACGATATAATATTTGTCTGAACTTTAAATCACAGAATAAGAATATGAAAGCAAATTAAGACCGATATAAAATTGAGAATTTATATTGTATAAATCAGTTTTAAAAGTAACCAATCAGTAAATCGTTGGAAGTTTCTATTTTAAATTTTAACATGTTAAATTTCGTGAATTTTAAACTTGCAAACTCTTTGAATTTTTAACAATTGAGTATATATATATATAGGCATTATAAGTATATATATATATATAAACTTATAATGCCTTTATCCAAATTTTTACCAGGTATTTCATGAAAACAGGGAAGAGTGGATTGAATGTTTACAAATTTTTAATAGAATTATTAACTGAAATTCTTTCATGTAAAAAGAATATACTTGTAAAATTTTTAAAATAGTATTGTTTGTGCGGTGTTATTTCCAAAAAATGTAACTATTAAATTGTTTTATATATTAAAATATACAAGGAGATAGTTATCATCATAAAGCTACAACTAAATTTTTCTGCATCATATTGTATGCACCTCAAGTCTTATACCAGAATTGGATTCTGATAATAATAATAAAGGTGGGAGCAAAATGGCAGGTAAAGCGAATATATGGTAGCTTATATTATTTAATCCCACTATGAGAGTGCAGGTGTAAAGTAAGAGAGAAAGAGTAAAGCTCATCTAGTTATCGTTTACCTTTCGAGAATTAAATCCTATTCGTCACTTCTAACACTTTGGAAGTAATTATTTCCCTCAGAATAAATTAATCAAAAGAGCAAGTTTTAGGAAGTAACCGAATATTAACGTCGTACTATTCAGCTACCCGAAGCAAGTGTGAGAGTTTTTATTGATTGTATATTCCTTTTTTATTTTTTCAAACGTGTTTAAACACTTAAGTATACTGCTGGCCACCGTAAATGCAACACCAAGAAAGAGAAGAGATAGCGCAACAAAATTTATTTTGTAGATAACATGTTCACCAAGTATCAAATGATTAAATTTATAGACTTCTGTGAAAAGTGGTTCCTGCCAGAATCAGTAGCCAGAGCAGCCGCCATTGCTGGAGATCATCGCTGCCACACGCCTCGGCATTGATTCAAAGAGACTTTGGATGAGTTCTTGGGGTACAGCAGACCAAGCAGCTTCCACACGTCACCAAAGTTGATCTGGTGTGGCAGCTGGGGGTGTAATCTGGGTCAATCGTTGAGCAACCAGGGACCACATGTTTTCTATCGGCGAAAGATCCAGAAAGCGAGCTGGCCAGGGAAGCAATTCAATCTGGTGATTGACGAAGAACCTTTGGACAATGCGTTCCACGTGTGGTCGAGCATTATCCTGTTGAAATAAGGCGGTGGCCAAGCCCTGAAGGTAAGGAAAGACAACTGGCTCCAACACCTCGGAGATGTAGTGCTGGCTGTTTAAAGTTCCGGCAATGCGTACTAGAGAAGTGTGAGAGTGATATCCAATACCGCCCCATACTACAATACCCGGTGCAGGACCAGTGTGGCGGTGCATATCGCAGCTGTTCAGGGTCCTCTCTCCACGATGTCTCCAGACTCGAATCCGACCATCGTGGTGTTGCAGACAGATGATTTAATCGTCAGGAAAGACAACTTCATTCCATTCTGCCCGCCCACATACTTCTTTCATCGCCCCAATGGCGGCGGAGACGTCTGTGGTTCTGCGTCAAGCGTAGACCAAGCAATGGGACGTCTTGCGGACAGACCACTCTGCTGTAAACGGCGTCGAATGGTACGCGCAGATACTGAATGATGCGTTACAGACTCAATGTGCTGCGCTATGGTTCGTGATGTGACTGAGCGATCCGTCACTGCCATGCGCGCAATTTGCCTGTCCTCACGTGAAGTGGTGCACTGAGGTGGATGCGATCGACCATGTCAGTCCGTCGTATCCTCCTGCATCCAATGGTCACATATCCGCATTACAGTTGTTTGGTTTCGTCCAACACGACTGCAGATTTCCCTGAAAGATAATCCACAATTTCGGTAGGCCACTCTCCTTCCTGTGTCGAACTCGGATACTTGATCAAAAGCTGATCGCTGTTTTCTACGAGACATAACTGATCGTTGTTTGAAAAAACACAAGAAAAACACAATTGCCGAACTTGAAATCGTCGAAATCTCCAAGTCTTAAATAGTGCTTTGAGATGGCGCCACAGGCATGTGTGATGTGTGTCTGTGCTGAAACTCTAATCATTTTTATATCTTACCTCCGCTAATGCATTTTGTAAATTTCATGTTATTTGCGTGCTTCCTTCAGGGTGTTGCATTTATTGTGAGCAGAAGTGTATAAGGGTTGTGCAAATGAAAAGTGGACAGGTGCAATGTGTCAAAAGAATTGCAGCAACTACAGCGCCACCAAACATGAATATAAAGGGAGGTAGGAGGTGTACACCGTATACGACCTGCAATGATGAAACTTGTTCTTGGTAAAATAAATAGACCAAAAGTAAAATCATTATGTTAATGGTGCGTCCATACTGGAGGAAAGCGTGGTAGTATGGTTTTTGATTGTGAAAGGTGAGTACGGGCAATTGGCGAGCTCTGCATAGTTTGAACAATTGATGCAAACCTTTTCGTGAAAGGTGACAAACGATACCAGATGTCCATGACAATAACGACACAGACGTTTCTAGTGAAGCCAAGACAACTTTCAAAGAATTCGTTTCAAAGTGTGAAAGTTCAAAGTTGTACGGTCTGGATTTGTCTCCCTGGAAATTTCCTCACTTGTTTCCCCTTAAAAGAGTATAACCTTTCTATTCGGACGAAGAGATGAAGGAAGCTATGCATGACTTTCTCGAGAATCAACCACAATCTTTCTACAACGTAGACATAGATCTATTGTCGAAACAATGAGGACAGCGGTACATCACCCAAGGCGATATAATTTAAATTTCAATAAAGTTATTCTTTTTATTGAATTTGTCCAGTTTTCATTTCTTTTATTTCAAAAAATTTTTAAGAAAGTATTATGTAATATTATATATTTTGGCTTTGCTATCCAATAGAGAGCGGCATATTTTATCATATTTTTAATTTTTATCTGAGCTGATCAATTTTCTTTCATATAAGATGTCTTTGCGCATTTTTTTCTTCTGAAACGTAACAACATTTTCTCCTAAACGGGGCACTCTACTATAAATAGATGTATGCATTAAAATGTTGCAATTTTTCGTGAACATTGAGGCATTTTTCTGCCTGAAAATGTGCTTCCCGCTTACTTCGGAACTTCATTTTGGGAATACAGCGTTCAAGGAGATTTTCAAATGAAATTTTTCTTTTATTTTTCTTTCTCAATAAATGGTATTGAAGGAATCATGGATAGCATGTGAATTTTATTTCCTGAGTTAAGAGGTGGGCAAACAACGGTTCGTAAAGGGGTTTTTTTCCGGGCCACCAAGGCAATCAGAAAATAAAACAGAAAATGTTTTCTATATTTAAATCAACATATATTTGTAGAGATAATTTTTCTTACTTAAAGGTCAACAAGAGAAAATATAAATGAAAATTCTCCGACATCAACTTATGGGTTGTGATGAGAATTTCAACAAGCCATCTCACTCCTATTTTTAAAAAAAAATTGAAGAAAAAAGTGATATAGTGATATAGTACATTTGTCTCTTTAAACTAAATAAGAAATTAAATGTGCGTGCACCTTTAAATGATACAAAAGAGCACAGTACATAAAATGAATAAAACTTCCACTATTTTATTTAACTCATATTTATATATTTTTGTGTGGTCCAATTTGTACCTTTTCAAAGAGGCACGATTAACAAATAAATACAATTTTTTTAAAAGGTGCATCCCTCTAGTACCCTCCATTTTTACAGTTTCACACACTCTCCAAAATAATTTCCCACCCCTGTTTTAAACATCAACGTTTAATTGGACTTTTTACAGCAAACAATATCTCTAAATTATTAAACAAGATTACTTCGTTAAATATTCACCCTGTAAATACTGTAAGAGAATACAAGATTCTTGTTCAAACGAAAAATAGTAGAAAAACATACTTCACAGATTTATTTCACGCTTGTATAAATAAAGCTAATAAGGATCATAAAGGTAGAGAGGTTATTTGTAGTATTTATTACTCTTTATGCAGAAGTGTTTTTATTGCTCTTGATCCTAAAGTAATGGTTTTAATTAGCTAATTAGAGGTGCAAATCCTACAAAAAGTGGATGTTTTCGAAAAGGTCAAAAAGCTTGAAATAAAAAAATAAGATTTTTTAAGCTTTTCAACAACACTTGAAAATCAGTTTTTTAGTGATGGAAAGATAAGAATTTGATTAATAATATTATAATTAAAATAAAAATCAGACTTAAAAAATATAACAAAAAAATTGAATACAGCAGCAGGTTATATGAGATTTGAAATATTGAGTAAATATTGACGAGATAATGTTTTTTAGTACTTCTTAAAACTGGCATTAAACTGTCATTATTTGCGCATTTACATATGATTATAATTCAGAATTTTCATTCATATGCTTATTATTCCTTTTAAAAGGTTTTCATATTTTGGAACTTGCCGTCTGCAAAGGCTAAAATACAACTCATTTGAATAAAAAACTTTATTTTGAATAATTAATATTTTTTAAAAAAATCTTATTATATTATGAAAGTGCATATATACAGTCTTTCTTTTTGTTTTTATGACTCTGATATGTAGTATTTCAAAAATTGTATTAGTTGTAAAACACAAACGTTTTTCTAAGTAAATATTTCTTTCATATAATTGAAGAAAAAGGTACTTCTTTGAATACGATTAATGGAAGAGTCGAGAATAAACACTTGTTCTGTTAAATTTAGATATTTATCATACGGACAATAGCAGGTTCTTAATACAGTTGCAAGCTAACATCTACGGAAATCTGTTATTTGGAATGTTCTTGATTGATTTGAGAGTCTTACTTGTGAAGAAATCATTACACACTCATAGAGAGAAATTAGATTTCCTCTTTAAAGATATAGGAAGTTGAAGTAAGTGTTAGTGTGCCTATCTGTATTGTGATTGTAAGTGAAGAAGTTGAGAATGTAATTGTAAGGTGAGGAGGTATAGAGATTGTAGTTGTAAAGGGGGACTTTTTGAGTATTTATTAGAATTGCAAAGTGCTAGATTTATGTTAGAATGGAAACCATTTGGCTGCGATTCAAGTATTATATTGTTCTTTGTAAAGTGAATCTTTGATTGTTTCGCTCATATTCAAACATTATACATTAATATATTGAAATTTTGGATTGAATAAAAGATCTTGAATTTTATGTTTTCAAGTGATAATTTAGTCTTAAGCAAAACCAAAAACATACTGTGGCAATTGTTACAAAACACTTTGTCGGGCTTGCTTTCAACCTTTCCACTAAGATTAGAGTGAAATTGAACTGAAAAGTGAATCATTCTGTAAAAAAAAATTATTATTATTCAAACAAAGTAAAGTTTTCTACTTGGAATTCGCTTTTCATTATTGAAGAAAATATGTAAGTGCTAATTGTATCCTCTTTATCCTAATGTCCTATTTAGAGGACAAGGGTCAGATTTTATGTATAAAATATAAAAGTTTTGCTAATTTTGTTATATTTAGTTTGTTTAGGTTGAATTAACTTCAAAAACTATATGATTCTTTTCAAATTTGAACTAAATAAATCAACTAGGATAAACGGGTTAAGGAGAATTCTATATCATTTATGAGATTTTATAATTCGATTTCTAAAACTCTGTTCAGGATATGCAAAAATAAGTTCATAAAATAAAAGTATTAAGGTAAAATTTAAATCTAATATTGAAAAGGAATAATTTTAAAAAAAATATTTTGATTTGTCAATTTAAATAACTTCTAAATTTTGTTTTAATTGAAAAAAGAGAAGTAATTCAATTATATTCCAATTTGTTAAACATTTTTTTTCTTATAGATACATTTGTAAAACACGAAAAATACATTTAAATCAGATAATGATAAACAAAATTTTGAAATAAAGATAAATTTCCATAATTATACGTTTTTAAAAAAATTAATTTTAAAATATAATATCTTTAACAAATATTTTTACAATTTTTCTTCACATCGGATACTTTTTAACAAAACGTTATAGTATACGAGTGTGAATTTGTTTTTCTGCTGCAATAACTATGTATTAGTTATTCATAAGATTAAATATTTGATGAATATTTTGAGCTCTAATTTTGAAAATTTTATCCAACAAAATATTTTATAGTGTAAGACCGTATATAATGAATATTTCCCTTTTTCATATTCTGAACTACAATAGCGTTTCCCTTAAGAGTTTAAACTAAAGATCTATTAACGTCACTTCGTATTACAGAGTCAGCTTTTAGACTCACTCTCAGCTCACAGTACTGTGAGTAACTAAGTAGCATTTATTTATTTTTTTCAAAAAAATGTGCTATTAATTTTAAAAAATCTCTATCATAGAACTAAATTTTATCATTGATTAAACACTGAATTTTCAACTAAAGAGAGAGATGTCTGCTAGTCTTTTGTAAGGGATAATTCAATACACAATAAATGTTTTATAGTAATATAAAATAAAAACAGCAATTAACCATGTAAGGGATTTTCCTTGAAATCCGTTAATGATTGGGAGTCAGAATGAACACCAGCCATAATCAAAATAAATATGATTTATGAACCCTTTTATAAATCTGACAAACCCAGGGACGGAAATACACATACATAAAGTATTGGAACCAAAGCGAGGAAGATGATATATTTAATATTAATTTATAAGTAAAGACACGTTTGTGTGGAAATAATCTTAACTCCTATCTCAAATAATCTATTTCTTGTCGATATGATTATAATTCTAATGTCTTACTGACTGAACAGCCAAATATCACAATTTTAAATATTACGACGAGTCACTCTCGTCTAGCATTCGATTACTTTACGTTAATTTTAAACTTGTATCATCTAAATCCTAACCTCTCTCTCATAGAACCTAAAAGTTAATGCTTAAATATACGACATGATTTACATACGTTGCATCTTCTTCTTTGGGAGAAAGTTTTTAATTGAACAGTATTTAAATTAATAGAATTTCCCCAAAAGGATTAGTAAAAAGTACGCGAATAGACCCGTTACAACCAAAGTGCTATTCTGCCACCGATATTAAACTATATAACCCAAGAAAATAGAAATTAAAAATTAAAAATCAACTAAATAAATGAGAAAATATGACTTAAAAAAATTACTTTAAAAGTAAATAATAAAACCAAACGAATAAAACTGAAGAATAAGTGAATAATGTCTACCTTTGTAATATGGCGTACATACTAGACTTGGTAATGCTTTGAGAAATATTCAGATACCACAAAGTTTACCAATATGTACTAATACTAAGTATTTGCACACATATTTTAGACTGCTGTAAAATTATCAATTTTTGACTCTGAAGTGAATAATGTTTAGTAAACCAGATTCATTACATATTCTATCTTATTTTTGTTACATTTGACTTTATTGAAAGGATCAATCCAAATATATCTATCTCATTTTTAATAACTGAAAAAGCTTTTGATTATGTGATTTCGACTACGATATCTATTATAATTTAGTAGATTTCAATCGATACGAATCCCTTTCAATTTGTAGTTCTGTAATCTCAGCATTAAAAGAACAGCTCTCATGTCAGACTTTAAGTAAGAAAAAGAAGAAACAGCTCGAAATGTGCTGAATTGTGGGGAAAAATACATCGGCAGATAAAGCTCAGTTAATTTATATTGCTTTGGTCATTAAAACGAGAAATAGACTCGTTATAAAAGTTCCTTGTTCTGTGAATAATTGGATTAAAGATTTTCTTGTGTTTATCCTCTTAAATGTAAAACAATTTAGTTTTCTTTATCTTGATAAGTTTATCTTCCGAACTGTATTATCACTATTAACTAAGAAAAATTATTTTCTCACATTTGTTAAAATTTTTCATCAGACACCTTGCCAGACATTTCCAAAAATAGTCGTGATCAACAATATATACAGGGGGTTATCAAAGTAATGGAAGCACCATAGATATATAAAGAGTCCTTTATTAGTAGTGTAGGTTTTATCTTTGGCATGTAATACAGCTTGGATTCGTCTAGAAATTAATTCATACAAGTGCTGAATAATGTTTAGAGGAATATTGTACCATTTTTCATGGAGATATTGTGGAAGTTCTAGGAGAGATGCCGTTGGAAGATATCGATTCCGTATAGGACGGTCTAAAACGGAACTACACCCTCGTTGTCCGCCACCCGGGACTAATAAATATGACTCTTGCTTTTAAAAACTTAACAAATTTAATTTTGCATATAAAAGATATAGACAAATACCAGCAGCTTTTTGCGGAGAGAACCTCTCTTAGCGAGGGAGAGTAAGGAACTGAGCATTCCATTCTGATCATGTTACACAAACAATTTGAAGCAAACAACTTGTTGCAACGCACAATAGATAAATACAGTAGATGGTGTTGATAAAAGACATGCCAGTTATACTATTACAAAGAAAATACATATGAAATACAAATTGCAAATTAATAATTGAATAGAAATTTAGTATCCTATATAAATGAACATACATAGCTCATTGAATAATAAAAATACAATTTGAATAACATTAAACTGATTGAATAATAATGAAAATATAACTTGAATAATAACGAAAATACCATTTGGAATATAGAATGATACCATTCCATCAAAACAATGGTGTTCATCAAACCATGATGGAGAAATCCGACTGCATGAATAGGTGCATTATCATCCTGGAAAATTCCATCTCCAGCAGGAGAAACAAAGTCTGCATCATAGGACGGACCTGGTCAGCTAGAGTTTACCAATACTTTTTGCCAGTGATCCTTCCTTTCAGGTTTACGACTGGTCTAGCGGAAAGCCCCTACACGGTTGCCTATCATTACACATCTACATTCATGCTTGACAGTTGGAAGAAGACATTTCCAATCATATGCTTGTGCAGGTGTCCTCCAAACGTGCACCTGTCCTGGTGTAGGAAAATGGGGAAGAACGATTCATCAGACTGTATTACTTTCTTCCACATCAATCCACCAGGATTTGCGAGCGTGACATCACCGTATATGACATTTGACACTAACATCTGTGACCAGTGACTTGTGGGAATTGCTGATCTACAGCACTAGTTTCTACAAAATTTATATCTTTGAAAAAAGTTTATTTGTATACAAATTTATATATATATATATATATATATATATATATGTATATATATATATAGTATTATTAGATATTTCTTATGTTTCTTTTATAGCTTCGTTATTTTCCCTGTTTTGATTTGTAAAATTTGACATTTATTCATTACAAGAAATTCTGAGAAGAATTTAGATATTTATTATGTTGTATAAGCTACCGTATATAATACCCAGATATGGTGATTTTCATACAGTGCCTTATTTTTATTTAATAACTAGAGATAGTAAAATTTTTAAATACATCTGAGTTATTTCGGGCATCAAAAGCCAGCGGTTGTGAAACATTTTATAACATTTAGAGATATTATTCAGATTTAAGCATCAAATATCATACTTCTATTACTTAATTTAAGCTGAATATAAATGCTCATAATAAATAAATAAAGATTCCTCATTTCAAATGTATATTTTAACCAGAATTTAGGTTTAATTTATATAACTTTAAATTAATTCACTCATTCTTCAATAGAAAAAATACATTTAAATTTCCATTGATAAAAAGAGAACTTCATAAATTTTACAAAACTTTATTTATGGATTACTAGAAAGTATACTATTAAAAATATAAACTGATCATAGAGATGGAAAAAAAAATAAAAGTTACTTAAAAATTTCATAGGAAACTGATAAAATTAATTTTATCCAATATTTTTACCGGGAACAGAAATACCTACCCTTAGCAGTAAAATAATAATAATGTAAATTTAATCTTTCTTACCTTTATCTACAAAAATTAACAGTTTAGGCTTTATTTTTTTATTTTTTAATTCCGTTTTATAAAAAAAGAGTAAGCAAAGATTTTACATTTTCCTGAAAACTATTACTGAAGAAAACTAATTTATTTTAATAAATTAAAGTAACTGATAAACAATTTAATAAATAATTAACTATTCAATTCATTTTTATGTGAAATTCGTGAAATGACTCTTAACTTTTACTAATTAAAATATTTTGAATAAACTAAGTAAAGAACGTAAAATTTTTCTGCAGTATTTATAATTACGTGCAGCTTATATATTACAAACTTTCGTACTTAGGAATAGAAATTACGAAATTTTTTTTTAATTTGTGTCTCAAGTTATTGAATAAATTTTTAATCAGAAATATTATTTTTATCTCTTCTTAATTTAAGCAAAGGTCAATACTAAGATTAAATTTTTCTTTAAAGTAAAGTAATAAATTGATATAGACATCAAAAAGACTTCTTCAAAATCAATAAAGGCTTTTATATCTTTTATAATGAATACATTACCGTAAATAATTAATTTTAAAGTTAACTCGAACATTCTTTAAAAGACTATTAAAAAAAGATTCTGTTTTGTGTCTAGTTTGAAGATATTAAAATTTTTAAATACTTTATTATTGTGTAAAATTTTATCTAACCATATTTTTTTAAATTTAATTTGAAGAAGCTCATAGTGTTAATTAGCGAGACATTTTTCTAAATAATTATCTTTTAATAAATTTTTTTTATTTATTTTTAAATTAATTTTCATTAAATATGGCATGTGATGAAAAAATGTTATAATTAAGTTTTTAGGTTTTTTAGAAAAAAGAGCTTAGATTAAAATTCAGAGTGATTAAAATTCAAGTTTCACTTTCAAAATGTTGAGAAAAAGTACTACTGTTCAGAATGACTTCAAATTTTAACTGAATACACATAAAAAAAGAGAGAAACGAATGACAACGATTCACAAACTCTGAGGAATGCCCCCTAGTGGATTGAATGATAAACCTACGTGGATAAAGCAGGCATATCGAAAAATGTTGAATAAAAAATTATTTAAAATTTTTCAATATATTGAAAAAACGCACAAAAAGATACATTGTAACATAAAGAAATATAAATATATATTTACGCTGATATAATATACTAATAAATGTATCAGTACTGCGTAATATATTTGATAATTAATTCATTAATACTAAACTACGAACACGTTTAATTACTAGTGACCTTTTCTAGAAAAATAGCAATTTCATTTCTTGATTCAAAATCACGTTGCATAAATTCCCCATGTGATAATCATCTTGCCTCGAAATAAAATAGCAACAATGAATGTACTGCACCCATCATTACAAAGTACAGAGAATATTCTCAATTCATTCTTATTAAAATACGGCAAACCGTGTAACCTTTGCCAATAATCAAAGATACTGCACCCATCATACAAAGTACAGAGAATATTTTTGATTTTAAGGATATCACTCTTATATAATTTAATACGGCCACAACCGTTGTAAGCACAATATTCAGACCAGGACTAATTTCTTTGAAAGCCAGATCTAATCGGTGGATCATACAATGTGAAGATCTCTGTTTCACTAGTGATTATATCAGCTTTTCTCAAACTGTGGGACGCCCCCCCCCCCAAAGGGGCATGATAATTCTACGAGGGGGGCGCGAGCATATTGAAAAGTCGAAAACAAAAGATTATTTAAAAAAATTATTAATTTTCTGAAAGTAAACAAACAAAATATATTCCGACATGATTACAAAATAAAATACTCCTTTACACTTATAAATGTACTGCACAATGTATTTCATAATTAATTTAACATTACTAAGTTAAGAATAAGTTTTATAATTACCATTGACCCCCATGGGCACGTCACACACACACATATATATATAAAATTATATACAAAAATTAACACTTATCTTGATGGTTTTTACGATTTATAATTAATCCATGACTACCGATCAAAAGTTACGCGATTCGCTCCCCGATGCCATCGTTTTTCACCTAGGTGCTCGCATGTGATGTATTGAGGGGGGAGAAGAAAAAGGGTATATATATATATAAACAAATTCTCTGAAAGAAGAAAATCCTTCACAAACGCTATCAAGGACCTTTTATTGCATTCCAAAGCCTTCGGAATAGTTTTATGGATAGAAGTGCACAAAAAAGATAGTATTTCGGTAAGACGTATATATGCGTCAGGGCAATTAACGCTTTGGTTAAGGAAGACATTTATATACGCCGTTGGCACTTAAGAGATTAAAGTCTTTAGTGTCAAAGTATAGTATTTTTAATTCAATACATTGTTATTGTATGTAAGGGGGCGCGATGAAAATTATGATTGAATATTGGGTCGAAAATATTGAAAGTTGGAGAAGCACTGGATTATATACTTTGGATTTGTCCAGACATCGTACGAGCACTATCAGAGAACATATTCTAACAAACGTTTTCCACTCTCTTTGCCACGTTTATGAAATCATTTAAAATATTAAATAATTTTAATGCTTTTGCTTTGAGTTTTATTGGTATACAAAAATAGTTCGACTGCTGACTCACCATCGCAAAATTGAACATCTGCAATGAAATGAGTTTTTTTTTTTATTTGTTGCCTCTTCAAGAAAAATTGAAACCATTTTTAACGCAATTTTTCGAAAAGTTGCTGCTATACATCTTCAGCTATACCATCGTTTCGGAGGGGAACAGTATCATTTGATGGAGGTATGAATTGCAAATGTTTAGCAAAATTATCTCTTAACCTAGTTTCTATGATTTTAATTGCAGCTGGCAAAATAAGCTATTATCCAATGGTGTGCGGCCATTTATACATCTGGTTATTTTAGATGAGACATTGCAAAAAGCAAGTAAAGCTTTTTCTTTCACAGACAAAGATTTTTTTTTAAATTTTAATTTTAACTCAAAGTGTTGTCGGGGTTTTTAACGTACTCATTATGAAGCATCTCCAAATATCACTTAAGTTTATTAGGTTTACTTCTGTCGTTTATTATTCGCTTACAATTCTAAAAAATTATCCATGATTCAGTTTAAAAATATACTGTCGTAAACTTTTTATACCGTGAATCGAAATTAACGCTCAAATTTCAAGATGTAATGAGTCTATTCGTGAGCCTCCTACTAATCCTCTTGGGAAAAACTATTTCTGTAAATATTGTTCTATTGAAAACATTCTCTCGAAGAGGAAGATGTGGTTTATGTAAATCAAGGTCTATATTTAAGCATTAACTTTTATGTTCGAGAGAGAGGTTAGGAGCTAGATCATAGAAGTTAATGTGATTAGCTCAAAGTAATGAAAAGTTTGTCAAGAGCGGTTCGACACTTAATTGTTTAATATTTAAAGATTTGTTAATTGACAATTGAGTCAATAATTGAATAATAGCGACCAGAGGTCGATTAGCTGAGAAAGGAATTTCGGTAATTCAGACCGTAAGTAATCAAAAAGTGCTAAACGCAAGTTGATTCAACCTTAGCAATTATTAAATATATCTTTTACCTTGCTTTTGTTCCTAAACTTAATTAAAGCTGCATTTCCTAAACTGGGTTGTAGATAATTTAGTAAGGAATAATAATTTAGAATTGTTTCACAAGCACTAATGAATCCGGCAGCCCTTTTATTGCCATGATAGACTCGGTAGCGATAGAAAGATCGATGAGATCGAAACTGACTAGAAATGAACGACTTACAGCATTTTTCACGTTATGTGTTGACGTTTGATAGGTTGCTCAGTGGGTTGCATAGATGTCTGTGAGAATGTCAGATGGGAATGTAAGACAAAGAGCAACATAAATTACACTATTCTTCTAATGGCAGTTGTATTTTTAGAAATGGACAGCTTAGAAATAAATATTTAATTTAATTAACAATTATTTTGCAGTATTTTCTAATTTAAAAGAAAAAGTAACATAATACTTATCCTATTACTTAAATGTAACTTGAAACATTTTTTACTTAAAAGTAACATTTACGAAATATAATACTTATCTTGATACTTTATACGGTTTATAATTAAGGCCGTTTTGTAGATTGATGATTCAATACATTGTTATTGTTATTGTACGCGAAGAAAATTATGTTTTAAAATTGGGTCGCTAATATTGAAAGTTTCAGAAGCACTGCGATATGGCATAAGAAATAAATTAAAAAGTAACACAATAAATAGCGCTGTAAGCAGCAAAAACGGAGGTTGATTCGGATACAGGGACATTTCTAATCAAATTTTGGTGGTTCGGGCTTGAGTTGCACAATAAATCGAATTTATTGTTCAATCTGCATGATTAGTAGTAATACCGTGCTATATCTGGATACCATCAGACATTACTAACATCTGCATACCCTCAAACCTTGCTAACATCTAGATACCCTCAAACTTTCCTATTATCTGGATACCCTCAAACCTTGCTAACATCTAGATACTCTGCGAGGTTGCTAATATCTGGACCTTGACATTTTCATGGTGAGACACCGCGGTAAAAAGCTTCGAAACTTTTTCGTTCAGCTGATACATTAAATCGTGGATTCCGATCAAGTTGCAATCCTCGTAACTAGCATGCAATTCTTGAACAAACTCTATTTCACGTTCTTCTAAAAACCAACGTGGCGTAATCTTATCTTCCATTCATAAATATTATTTTGAAATATTTCATGAAGCAAAAAGGCTTTCCCGGAATGCTGGGGCCCACGATCAAAGCATTACTGGGGTGTGTTTCAATTTTAGAATACCTTACAAATTGTTTTTATACTGCGTCTCGATAATTTGGGTTTTTATAAATGTGTCAATTCTTTCTAAAATTATAGAATGTTGTAAACTTTTGAATATGCTTTGTCGCAAATGTGAAAATATAGCTTTCCGCCTAAATTTTCGGAATAGGAACATGAACTGTTGCTTTTTAAATCTATCGCATCCTTGTGTTCGCATTCATTATAGTGACAGACGGCCAAAAACCCTCTATTTCAGTTTAACACAGCACAAATAAAAAAAACATGTGAGGAATATTTTTAACGTGAACACACAATCAAACACATGTTTCTGGAAAAAACTTCCCGTTACCGCTTAAAAAAGTACCCACACACATCTAAAAGTTACGTGTTGAATAGCTAAACGTCCTTCGAATAATGATTGGACGCGACAAAGACATGTCTATATAATAAAATCCAGCGAGTTCACTTGTGAAAAAAAAAATCTCTCAACGATATCGGTGAAACGATATACATCGCTCCAAAACAAACATGCTCCATACAAAATGCGGGGGGTATCCCAACACTCACAACCACGAATGGTATCTAGATGTTAACATCGCTGAAGGTTATCCGGTGGTTAATAACCTCGGTAGGGTATCCAGATGTTAACGACCTCTCTTGGATATCCAGATGTTAACAAGGTTTTAGGGTATCCAGATGTTAACAATGTTTGAGGGTATCCAGGTGTTAACAAGGTTTGAGGGTATCTAGATGTTTGCAAGGTTTGAAGGTATCCAGATATTAGCACAGTAATACTACTATGATTGTGTTTCGGTATTAGCTTCCAAGTCATTCAGCAGTAGTGGCAGTGTTAGGTACCATGGTAAACTCGTATCCCATTGGATGCAAGAAATTAGTTTTTAACTGTCCTTGGTCCGAAAACCACATAAAAACCAACGATGAAAATACCTTTCAACTATCATTAAGCTTACGGAAGAGTTTTCCTCCACAAGCTGATTCCGTACTAGCAGAACCGAATTTTCGTTTAAACTTTACACTCAAAATATTTGCTTCAAGAAGTTCCCGGTGTAATTCTTTTGATGATCAAACGTGCACCGTTACTTGGTGAATTTAAGTAACGCAGATAATAACCAGGAAACCAACCGAAGATTATGTGGTGGCATCCTTGATACATCTAGAGAATTCAAAAACTCGGTTGGAAAATTTACGGTTTTGTTTTCATCAACAATAATGTCGATTGGTTTAAAAGGCGTTGGATGAATTGGCAACAACCCTGTGACGGGTGCTTACGCGTTCCACTAACCTTCTCTCAAATCTTTAAAGACTTTATTTATTTTAACCAATCTCCGCCGAGAGCCAAGGGTGTGACTTATGCAAACAAGATAGTTTCGGGTTTAGCGAGTTCGAAAAAGATATAAAAGGGAGAAATGAAATGAAGAGGATGAGGATGACTACGAGGTTGATTAAGAAGGTGATTCTGAGAGATTAGTTTAACTAGTGGAAGTATATTCGCCTGAGGAAGGCTATTGAAAAAGGTTCATTAATTCGGTTCGGGACGGAACTGAAGATATCAAAGATTGAAGCCGCTCCTTAGAACAATCCAGTAGTAGAGAAACCTGCCTTAAAAAGGTATCAGGTCAGTTATTTTCATAAATTAGATATAAATGCGTAGTTTGGTTGTATATGTTATTCTCCGTGTTTTCAGTTAGGATTCCGTCGTTCATAATCGGGTTCTTCTCGCACTCCACTGTAATTTGTTGTTCTTAAAGTTTGATTAATATTTGTGTATTTCTCTATTAAGAAAGGTCAATAAATAATATTGATTTATTAATTAAGTAGTCTTTAATCATGAATCCAATATACCCAAATTTAGATAATATGCAAAGGGGAGTTAAAATCAAGGGGTAGTGAGAGACTCCGACAACCCTGTGTCTTGAAGTTTATTTCATCACAATATCAACATTTTTTCTAAATAAGTAACAGGATTACAGAGGCAATAATTATCTATATAATTATACAGTATATCCGGAAAGACATTCTCAATCAGTTTCCTTTTGCCTAAAGAACATTACAGAAATCGTCTGCTTATTTCATGCATTATGTATTGAGATGAAGTTCTACTTGACCGTTTCCAATATTCAGTAGTTGGTTAGGAAATATTTGCTCAGATTGATCATCTTACAAATGTACTCGCGTGTTTATGTTCAATCGAAGTGTTTGCACGTTTCACCATAAAAACGGTTGTTTTAAACATGTGTTAATCTCGTTAGCAAAAAAGAACGTGTAATGGCTGTTAATGTCCGTCGGAAATCACCAAACATTAATACAACAACAACACCGAATATTTTCTCGTTGTCATTTAAATCTTGCACAGCTCTATGCAATGCTTTGAGTAAATGTTTATGGGTCATGGTACACTTATCCCTGATCATGATTAAAGTCATTTGCAATACTGCAGCCAATCCACTCTTATTTTCAATGGTACACATTGAATCTTGTATTTTATGAATGTCCAATGGTAGCTGATGCGGAATGGGCAGTTTTTCCCCCATCTAACAAAGTGACAACAATATCCGAAGATGCAATTTCCTACTGCAATCATATTTTTGCACTGTTGCACCTGAATGTTTAGTTGATATAGGGAATGAAAATCCGGAGGTGAAACTCGAACTCAAAGCCATTTGACCTCATTCCGGCAGTATCCAGAAAATTTACGGAAGCTTTTGATATCCGTATCCAGATTCTCGCTTCCACCCAGAGAAGCACTCGGTGCCCACTTTCGACGCCCCTGCTCCTGTAAGTTCAGTCTCTGAAGGGGGACATTACGGTCGGCTGGCATTATCCGGCAAATTTACGGGAGTTTCTAAAATCCGATTTCAGATTTTTCTTGTTTCCCATCCAGAAAAACAACAGGAAAGCATTTCTCTCTCCTCAAGAATTTAATTTTACAGAAAGCCCCTTCCACAGTTCGTGCAAAATACAATCCACTGGCATTATTTGACGTAGATATGAGATTATCTTGAATTGGATTGAGAATATTCGGATCGGCAGTTCCGAAATACAATCAAGATCGACTTTTTGCGTCTCTACGTCGGCAAGCTAGGCTGGTACTGCTGTCCGAGAAAATTCCGATCCCCTGCATTATCTAGCAAAAATACATGAATTTCTATATTTTGATTTCAGACTTGCTTAAACCAACTCAAACTACACCAGGAATACACTTTTCCCGCGCCAAGACTTTAAGGGTGAGCTCCTGCCCCGGTTTGCGTGAAAGACGGTCATCCTGAATTATCCGGCAAAGTTACTGTTATTTCTCAGATTGAATATAAGATTCGGATTATCCGTTTTGAAATACACCAAGGACCAAGTTCTAACGATCCAAGGCAGTTAAGGCATGCTTCTGCTACGGTGTGTCTAAAATACGGTCGACTGGCATTATCCGGCGAAGATTCCGAAACTCCTAAATTTGCATTTCAGACTCTAATTTCAAACTCCGAAATGCACACGAAGCTGGCTTTCGATGCTCCAGCGCGAGCAAGTTCAGTCGCTAGAGAGAATGAAAATCCGTACGCGGGACTCAAATTATATACCTTTTCTCCTAATTCAGACAATACCCGGCAAGTGTAGTAGAGTTTATGAAATATGATTTCAAATTATCGTTTCCTGCCCTTAGATACAACTGGAGATTACTTTTGTTCCCCTGAGCCGGCAAATTCAGTCCCTGGAAGGGGCCTTAGAGTCGTCCGGCATTATCTGGCAAAGTTGCAGGAATTTCTAAAATTCGATTTCAAACTATCGTTCACCATCCCGAATTACAACAAAAACCCACTTTTTCCGCACCAAGACATTAAGAGTAAGCTCCTGCCATGGTTTGTGTAATAAATGATTGTCCATAATTATACGGCAATGTTACAGTTATTTCTCAGATTGGATATCAGATTCGGATTATCTATTTTGAAGTACGCCATGATCCAAGTTTTCACGATTCAAGGCTTTTAATGTAAGCCTCTCTTATGATGTGTCTAAAATACTGTCGGCCGGCTTTATCCGGCAAAGTTACGGTTATTTTTGGAAACTGACTCAAAAATCGGATTCCACACCCCGAAATACGCCAGGCACTTAATTTTCGTGCATTTTGGTTTGCAATATCTGCTTCCACAGACACATGAACATTGCCACATTTTGCGATTATTCCCTTATTGGAATCTGGCAACATATTTTACGGATTCTTCACATTTCCGGCAGTCAAAAAATTGTGGCGTCATTAATTGAAATAAAAACTATCCTATGTTTTTAGTGGGACGAAATGACACGCAGAATGCAAAATTATATTGTGATCAATGGAGTAGTTTTGGAGTCCATCGCGGACAAACACTGTGGCACGTAATTTCTATATATATTAAGATTAAAACTCTTTCAGTTACAATATTTGTTGCGCAATTATCCTACGTTTGATTAAATAATAGTGTTCCAACAAACCAATAAAATATATGTTCTTAAAATTCTATGTAAGTTCAATTAAACTCAGAATCTTCTAAGGGATCTTACATAATATTAAAAAATTGAATACTTCATGAATTATTATCGATGATTTTAAGATATTTTTCTAATCATCATTACGTTAAAATAACGCTTATTTTTGGAAAGATAAAACTTCACTTTCCCTAAACAAGAAATGCTAAAAAATAGTTATAGCAACAAACCATGAATAATATTAAATTATTTGTGTCCATTATGATCTGTGTCATAAATATAAAAAGAACCGAGACTGTATCGATCATAGACTGCTAGAAATTAGCTCTACACAGAAGCGGAAAAAAGCAGATCAGGACGATAAGAATATCCAACATGCACGAACCTACATTTTCCTTTGCATGAAGTTTTTTTTTCTTTGGCTACTGTGTTTTTTTAAGCATTTAGAAATATTAAGTTCTTACGTGGGAGTGGACTCATTCGATATTGGATATAGTAATGAACTAGAAAATGTCCCCCTGGCACGATATAAATTGATCAATGATCGACTTTAAGTAGCAATGTATATTTACTTTTATGTACATTTTTATGATTAAAAATCTATGTGTAAATATGTTATTGCGTACAATCATTAAATTGTTTATTTTGGAAATGTACAATGACAAGGCTCCATACAGCAGTGTATGTCAAAAAGCATGAGTAATGAAAATCTGTACACACGCAAATTTTAAATTATGAACAAATTCACTTAAAATGTATGAAACATGGATTTTAGATTTGTAGTATAACATTACAGTAATGAATAATTAGATGAACATATTTTCCATACTTCACAAACAACAGCAATATTTTTTAATATATATCGATAATACGAAAAAGAAGAAAAAAAGAAAATACGTAAAATTTCTCCAATTTTTTTAAAAAAATATTACATGATGTTTTATTTACGCCAATGTGTTCTAAGTATCCTATAAGCTATTTTTTAAATCTAATAATAGGAAGTTACAGATTAATACATACTCTTGTTTAGTAAAAATTATTTATGTGATTTATTTCATTACACATGTTTGTGGCAATGGGTTTTTTTCCATATTAAACCCTCTTATTTATGCTTTACCCTCTTATTTGTTTTAAACTTTTATTAAGTATCCGTGACAGAAATAAACTAAAGATAATAGATAACTTAGACGAATAAGATCGACTGATGAATGACTTCAAATCTATTGATGTGAAATTATGTTTCTTTCGTCTCGAATTAATTCAACTTAAAGTTTTACTCTATAATTTAATTGAATAATTTGAATTGCACTATAAAATAACACGAGTGCAAATGGCAACTGACCTTGTAATTTTAAACCATTGTCAACTGTCTTCAGGGGCACTAGGGCAAGAGTGAGTGAATGAGATTTACATTAACGTCGCATTGTAAAACAACATGAGGGCTATTGGCAAAGAACCACGTAATTTTGAACCTTGATCAAACGACAAGTACGACGCCGCCTGAGTTTGCACACCTTCTCCAAACTACCACATCAACAGTAGAAGATTGAACTCAAAATATATAACATGCTTTTGCCCTCCACTAGACGGTGGGTCTTCAGTTGGACTAATCCGCGACACCTCGGCCCTCCAGTGGCGTAATGTCCATTCCTCCCAATATCCCATCATTGCAGGGGCCCAGGGATTCTACGGCGCTCAAAGGCTGACTGACGGCAAGTACGTACCCTTTGTATAGTCCGTCTTGGGGCCATAAACCTGACTTTGCAGGGGCCCTAATAATCTCCATTGCACCACTGCGGCAATCGTAACCATAGCCACTAAGTCACCGTGGCCACGCCACTTGAGATAGAGCACTTGACTCAACATCACTAGGGCTATAACCCTCGGCAACACCACTAGGTCTAGAATCTTTGATTCAACACACACAAGGGTTGAGGCCTTGACTCAATAATAACGACCACGAATTCGAGGCCATAACCACTCGGTAACCACGACACCTAAGCGTTTCATGGAATTTGTTCTACTAGTAATATTGAAACACAACTCTGACCCATATTAAAACAGCTGTGTTCTAATTTTTCCTTGAATTAAATTATTCAGTTTATCAATACATTAGAAACAAAATTATATTGAGTGTTTTACAGCTTTAGTTAATGTGAGTAATCGTTTAGATTGTTAGACATTTTTCGGTTAAGATTGTTCATCCTTAGAAAAGAGCAATTGCCTTTACTGTTATCCATTTATTCAAGATCACCTTACCAAACATCATTATTTCCTCATTTTACCATTGTATCTTTAATGTTCCTAACGGAAAGATACATTGTTTGAAGAAGATACTCTGTAGTTGAAGCATTGGGTAATATATGGATACCTTGTAGAAATGAAAATAAAAAACTAAATTAATATCAAATTCTTTATTTAAATTTCAATCCCTCTAAATTCAATAAAAATTTCCAAACTTAAAAAAGAAAAATTTAGCTGGATAATTTTATTTGTTTCATATTCCAATATTTTCAAACATTTTTTTAAAAATAATTAACAAATAGTACAGTTACAAAACTTTTAATTATACTTACAGTCTAGAAGAAAACCTAAGTATCAAATTACCCAGCATCCCATAGCTACCATGACGTCATTCCGAGTGGGTACCTTTATCAATCACAGCCTCCGTCATAACAGAGCTGACCTATGACTAAGCACGTAGACTCAATATCCGTTGACCAATATTTCACACATCATCCATAACACTAAGTATAGTGCCTTTGGCTGTATTTTCGCTTTTCACAGAGATCTGGAGCCTTGATGAACATAGATAGATTTGGATGGTAGAAAGTGGCATCATGGTGCACGCTAACCATTCGGAGAGGAAAATTGATGGAGTTGAAATGAGATACTAGAATGTGTTGATCACAGAGAAATATAATACATAATGTATTCGTTAGGATGAAGTGAATATTTAACCGAAATAAATAAATGTAGGAGCTTGCTTAAGATATCCGACTACGTTCGGAACCGTGATTTTACAAAAGCGTACACACGAATACTTTTTTTAATATTTAGTATTACTCACAGATGTATAAAATTGTTTTAAAAATATTATTACAATTAAAAAATATTTAAATGCAATATTTTGGCAAAAAATTAACATAGAATAATCTATTCTCAGAATATTTTCTTCTGATGAAAAATTCTTTTTTACAATATTTTGCTTATGTACAGTTAAGACTTTTCCAGAGAAAATGAACTAGGATTTTTGAAAAATTCAGATTATTTACAGAGTTACTACCAATTGAAATAATATCAGTGTCTTCTTGTTAATATTTCCACTCTTATGTATTAAAACATGGATAAATTCAATTCTATAAGTTAAAAATTTCAAAAATCCTAGTTCAGGCTCTGTACAGAAGTCGGAGCTACAAAGAGTCAAAATATTATTATCACAGAAGCATTTTTTACAAAAGGAGAATGATCTGGAAGTAGATAATTCTAAATTCATTTGTTTGCCTAAATATTGCCTTTAAATAATTTTTCATTTTAATAATATTATTAATACAACTTCATACATGTATTCTAATCTAAGTGACACTAAATATTTAAAAATTTTCCGTTTGTACGCTTATGCAAAATCACGGTTCCAAACGTAGTCGGATATCTTAAATTGTTGATTCTTGAGAATGAATAATGAATCGGAAATACAGCCTTATATATCGTAAAAACTATCAAGTCAGGTGGTTTTTATAGTTGCCTTTTCAAACTAATGGAGTACGAAAAGAATCATGATTAATAAGAAATATGTTGAATAATAATTATCGATAAGCAGTATGTTGAATTTTTGTAAACATATTACAAATTATTGTGAGCGTCTACAAATACAAACTGCAATTTTAAGAAAAACGTTTCATAAGAAGTCATTTAAGAGCGAATCAAGATTCATAAGATATTTTCTTAGTGAATGCGTTAATTTTGATCAAAAATGTTGCATCAAATTCCCTGAAGAAAATAAAACATATCTAAATCAAGAGAAAGAAGTATATAATTAGAATCTCTTTCTTGTAGAAAAATGAAGGTTTATATATTAATACAATTAAATACAGTATAAAAATATTTATCTAAAAATAACATACGCGTGTTTTTTTTGTTTTTTTTTTGGTGATTTTTAGGAATACTTTTAAAATTGGAGTTGTATTCAAAATGTTCCTTTTTTCAGTGATATAACTTTCTATTTTTTTGCTTTGATCAAAATTTATTGCATTTAAATAATAATTTCATACATTGTTATCAAACAAATTATTTTTACCTAGTTGAAATATATGGACATTGCGTTACAGAAAAGTGCTGCAATAATTCACACCCCTTTTATGTAATTATTTTCTAGAAATCATCATTCCTTTTAACAACTTCAGAATTGTAAAAAAAATAAATAATCTCAGAAACTTACTTAGAAATAAAAATATAAGATCATTCTTATATTTCTTTTAATCTCGTTATCTTTGTAATATAATTTAAAAAAAGGATTACAAATTAATTGAGTACGTAATGAGACAAGCAATTATGGATATACAACACAGAAAAAAAGGAACTTTCTTGTTCAAATGAAATTAAGTAAAGAAGAAACGAATAATTGAAGAAATTCTACAATTGTTCTTAGAAACTAATCATAGAAATGAGATAGAATAATTTTTTAAAAAACCAACTTAATATTACTTTATTAGTATTACTTTTTTTAAATATTACTTATTTCTCTTATTAACAATAAGAATTTTCTGTTGAGAAATTTATTACGTTTTATCTCTAAAGTAATAGCCTTTGCTTCTAGAAAAAATGCTAATTATTCAAAATTTCCATCGTTCATTTGAATAAATAGCGATTATAAATTTTAATTTAACTAGGTAAAAAATATAATCTAGTTTCTAGTAAAAGTAATTTATATATATATATAATCTCTCTCTGTCTCTCTGATTTAAATATCTATGAATAATCCTTTTGGATTCTCTTTTCTTCAATATATACACTCTATGTGTATGTGTGTATGTATTTACGGCAGAGCAATTGTTGTTATTATAATATAATGGATTTGTTATTACAATAGATTATTTAATAAAGGGCATATTTACAGAAAAAGCTTGTACTTCTTACGTTCTTATTCTTCTCATACAGATCTAACATTAAAAATATATTTCACTGTCCCTTCTTATACTCTCTTACTTAAATTCTAAGTAATTTTGTGATACAATAAACAATCGATGTTTTAGCTGAGGCAAAAATTATTAGATTTCAAAATTTGACATTTTTTTTTAAATATTTGACCTTAAAGTCATAAATAAATCTAAACAGTTTTACTCTTCTATCTCAAAGCCCAAACAAAAGTATAAAATGACAAAATAATTGAAAAAAAACGAAGATAATTGTATTTATGAATGAAATCCTTGTAGACTGATTTCATAAAGATATAAATAAAATGAAAATTGGGTTTGTCCGTTTACTACTAGAATGTCAATAAAACATTATTGGTCATAGTATTATTTGATTTTACAACAATATGAAAGGGCCAACAATAAATTTGAGACCTTAAAATTTGCATTTATGTAGTGGATATTTATGATTCTCATTTTGTCGTATTGTGTATGGTTGTTCACATGGGGGAGGTAACTATACATAACATCTAACGTCACTCAATTATCTTACACAGTTTTATTATTCTATCACTGATTCTGATATAGCAAAATAGGAAAAAAAATTCGAAAATAAAGAAAGGGAGTAAGGAAATGCACCCGACTCCTTACTTTTCCAGACACCATAAAATGCTCTCTGTTAGATGTATACTAACAACAACAAAAAATTTTATTCTCATCATACCACAATTATCAACTATAGCTTTGTTGTTGTTTGCAATGTCTTCCAGACAAGTCTGGCTATTTTGCCTTCAATAAAGATAATAAGCGCTTTGACAAAACAGAATTCCCTCTAAGGAAAAGACACCACCTTTATACCAAGATAAATAATAGCTATAGTTACATCATTTTGTTGATTGTTCGTTGAATAGATTTCTTTATTCCTGACAATAGGGTGGCAAGATTCTTCTAGTAATATAAACTTTCTTTTTAGATTAAATGAAATATTACAAAAAAATCCAGATAATTATTGCATATTTTTGAAGTAGAAAAATTTGTCACTAACTAAAAGCTAGTCTAGAACTTAAAAATGTGTTGGTATGTTATTATTATTTCCCCTATTGTATAACTTAAATTATACTCAAGGCAAAAACGCAAAATGTTTTACTATACTTACAGCTATTTATGTATTTAAGTAATAAAAATTTATAGCTGTAATTTTACATTTGGATAATATCCACCTTAATTTTGAAATATAAAGCAATACAAAATACGTATTGTCTGATATAAATTGTTTTACACATTCAATCTTAAAATATCTTGCTTGTAGTAGGATACATTTAGCAACGCGTCAGAAGCTAAATTTAAAATTAAAATGCAATTACGATAATTTCTCAAGAAATTTTGAGAAAAATAAAAAAATTTCTAATTTAATATTCATTTTAAAGTTATTATTTTTTTCTTTGTACATTAACATCTGATTTTAGACAGACTTCGTTTAATGTTAAAGAATAAGGGACCCAAGTTTCAAAATATTTTTTTCAAATATAAAATTACTCCAATAATGATATTATATTTTGGCTTTGCTATCTTAAGAAGATCAGCAACTTTTATCATTCTCGTTTTTATCGCAATTGATACATTTCTCTGTTATATATAAATTATGTTTCACGTTATTTTTTCTTTTACACCGTAATGATAAGCGAACTTTCCTTTTATATGTCTAAATGGAAAAAAAATTATTTTTTATGAAATATTTTTAAATTTTAAAAACACTTTGCTATAAACAGATGTATGAATTAAAATGTGTTATATGTCCATGAAAATTGAGTCACATTTCTTTTTGAAAGTGTGTTACGCGTTTAGTTCAGAATCTCCTACATTTGGAAAAGAGTTTCTAATGCTGAAATACATAGCAGCATTACCTTCGGACAAAGTACTTTTATTTTGTGTTTTCATGTTAACTTTGAAATACATTTGAAGGTAAAAAGATATGCGTTATAAGAGCCAATTCAACAATGCTTTATGATGATTGTTATTAAATCCTTAAAATGAAAACTTAAAGGATTCCTTTATAAATTCTCTAGGGATTTCGAATACTTTCAAAGGGAAGAAAACTATATATAAACTACAATAGTATTTATAAAAAAGTAAACTCCTGAACACATGGGGAAATTGATATTTTTAGACTTGTCATTTTATAAGGATTCTCCAAGCTAACAAAATCTATATTTATTACTTTTTCATTCTTTTATTGTGATAAATTACAGCCTTATAAATTTTACTCATGGAATATTTTTACTAGCATATGGAATTAATTTAACTCGCACAATTTTTAAGCAAAATTGTTCTAAATTAATCGTTTGCTCTTATAAATTACAGCTGAATCAATTCTGAAAGCTTTGATTATTACTACAACCATTTTATCTTTTAAAACAGTAGACAAAAGTAAGAAGGTTCTTTTAAAGGAATAAAATAATCTTTTTTAAACATTATATATTGATTTGAGTTTCAAAAAAATGAACGAAACGTTTGTAGTATATCGATTATATTACTAAAATTAGAACAATATTATCAATATTTTAATAACATTTAATAAGTAATTAATAGTAATTTTAATATAAATTTAAGTTTATAATGGTAAAATTAAATATTTTTAAATCTATGGTTTTAACCCGAGAAAATTGTTTTAACATCGACATCAGTAAATGTAGTAGCTTTTCCCCCAATTACAAAATATCCTTATAAGTTTCTTGCAGCCTCAGATGAAACAAAATGCATTTTTTCAACGACAAGGCATTCTTTTAAAAAACATTATGTTAAATTTTATAAAATTTTGTTTTTGTGCATGTTTCTACACAGATTCGGAAAAAAAATCATTGAAGTTTATAGTAGGTTTTGAATGGTAAAAATTGCAAAAATCCAACATTGGAGGTAATCAGGCAAAATAACTTTATTTTTCTATAACTAAAAAAAAAAGATAATTTCGAGAAAAATGTTTTTAAAAAAATTTAGAGAACTCATTCTTATTATTCCTTTTTAAAGTGAAGGTATGTAATGGAACAGATTAACTAAAAAGTTTTCAGTCATAGACAACTAAAAAATGTGACTACTCATGATAATCTTCAATATAAAGGTACTTTAAACGGAGTCATTATGCTAATCATCCGAAAACCATCAATTTATAATGATGACTTAAGATTATGAATACATCACTTCTGATGACATTCTTCATTAATATGCACTTAAAATCACATTAAGATATACAGCTAAGTATTATTGTAAAAAGAATGTTTTTAATAACTTATAATTTTTTTGGTATAATGTACTAAAAAATCTTTGAGCACTTTCATGATTGATAAGTAGTAAAATTGCAATATTTTGTGATTCACGGCAACAAAAATGAAGTTTAAATATTTCTTTGGCATTTTTGTGTGTAAATGCAAATAGCTTGGTTTAGAATAAAGTTTGGAATAAATAACGAATGCATTCACTAAGTATTTACCACATAATAAAATTAATGCCATGTGTTTTATTTTTATAATTTTTTTGTTTCAGTAATCAATGACAAATAACCTCTCATTCATACACCCATAAAAAAAAACTTCTGGTACATTTAAAGTTATTAAATATATTTTATATAACCATCAAATGTAAAAGAATATTTCATTCAGAAAAATAAACAATTTTAAAACACACGATATCAAGTTAACAAACGATAGAGAATTTTGTAATTTACATATTATTCCGTCACCCAATTTCTTTAAACCAAAAGACGTCACAAAATATTGTCTTCGTTATGATTATTATGTTTAAACATGCACTGGAACAATCTTCTACTATTAGCATATCGCGCAATTTGGTGGTGAGTTTTTAATTGGAAAAAATTGAAACTCTAAAGTTTCTTTGGTATGTTTTTTTTTTGATAATTTTCATTTGTTTTACACGAAGTAAGTAAAAAAGAGTTAGTAATTTTGTCATTATAAAAATTTAGATCAATCATATAGTTATCAAGAATCTCAGACTGAATTTATATTTTTTATGGAGCGCATATATTTTATGGTAGTTTAAAATAATCACACACCTATGCGTGTGTGCGTGTAAGTGTAGTGTACCTTCAACTGTATTTATAAATTTTAGAATGTTTCAAAAAATAATTTAACTAAATCCTTAATTCAAAATTCTTTGTTTTAACTGAATGTAGTGTAAATTTATTCTATCGAAATCTTATTATAAAGCTATAGTACTTAAGTATGAGTTCTTTTTTTTATTAAATTTTAAGAAAAATATATGTTTTTGTTTCGATGTATTTTTTTTAAAAAAGTCTTAATTATTATGGCAATCTTTTGCTTTTACCATGCATTACAAAATATATAGTTTCATTTTCATTAAAACGCAATGTTATAAATTAATAATCCATAAATTTTATCAAAATGTTGAAATTCGTGGGAAAACAGATTTAAAAAGAAAACATGCTATACTTTACATTAAAATTTTAATTCAAAACGTTTTTACTGCATTAAGCATTGAAAATATAACGTTTTTGATATTCTCTGAAAATATTTCTACAACTTTCTTTTGTAAAAAATTCACAACAAAAGAGTTAAAGCTCACCTAATTCCGTTCCACTGCAATAATTCCCTAGAGAACTCTTTGACTGCTTTTAGGATACTACATTTGCACAAAGACAGAAACCAGAAATAATTAACTTGTTTAAGAAGTACACCATTGCCTGAAAGATAGAATTATTAATCTTTAAATTCTCGCCAGAGAGAAAACGCTTTAATTTGTGGTCGTTTTGCTTTATTTCCATACTGATCTCGCTAATCTTTTGTGATCACAAATCCTCAAGGGATTTAAATGAATAATGTTAATGGAAATAAGCTTATTATCATATCTAATTAGTCGTTCAAGCTTAACATTGTTAGGGAGCTAAAATTGGAGGAGCTGTTAAAGCTTGAATTCTTAAGTGAATCCATTGAAAATGCTACATTTAAAATTCTTAGATAATTGTATTTACGTGAGCTAAAGAAATTATTAGTTTGCTTAAAACTTAAAAATGCATTATTAATAATAATAAACATTTCATGATTTCTAAAAGAAAAAAATAAATAGTTATGCGGGGAAAAAACAATTTGTTAGGATTATTGAATTTTTGGTATTTCGCTCTCAGATACCGAATAACGTTTAGTATTAAGAGATGGATCATTGTTTAAATGGTGTAAAGAATCACGCAATTAATTACAAAACAGATTCTTCAGAAGGAAATTGTTATTAATAAGAAAATTTTAAGCCATTACACTATTTTTTTTAAAAGGAAACAAACAGCACACGCGATAACCTGGCAATTGTACAAACTTAAAAGCCATACAAATGCTGAACATATCATTTCAAATTCGTTATTACAATTTCGACTAAAGCAAATGAAACGCACATTCACTGTCAAATATTCGACTTTCATGTTACTTCCTTTAATGTTCTTATATAGGTTGGCCAAAAATCGTTGGAAATTTTCCAGACTTTTGTATAGACATAAATCTTCCTCAATAATTTGCCCAAATTTGGTGATCAATTACTTCGTCAAGTTACTTTTAATCAAGTATTATTGAAATAGTATCTCCATTGGCTTCCAAATAATCTTATTTACCTAAATATCCTTTTGGCTGAGAAACGAATACAGTCCAACTTTCGCCGTAACAGTAATATTATAACAATCAAGTAATTTGAGTACTATTATTATTTTCATGAATTTTATTTAAATTATTTTAATAATACGTATTGCAGATATATTACTTTTAAGCATAAAAAATAATATACGATATAATTTTTTGTAATAAATATAATATATAATAATATACAAAATAATATACAAATATAATTTATTGTTTTTCTCAAAATTGATTTAACAAAAATTTATGAGCTTCGAAAATTTGATTATTTTAATAATAACAACAAAAATTTATCATTTACTTACAAGCTAAGAGTTCAGCGATAATAATTGGGAAAAAATGAAAGTTTTTTTTTTCTTCAAATTTCCAATGCAAGGATAAAACTATTTGGTTTTATCGCAAGTCACTAGGAATAACAGAAAACATATATGAATCAAATATAAATAGATGAGTAAATATTATATCTCTTTTATTGTTAAAAGAATTATAAATAGCATCAAATGTTAGGCGCAACGTTCAATTAATCTAATTGCTACCATCTATTATTATTCTGTCCATATTCCTTTACCATTTAACCTACTGGGATTAATTATTATGTGCATTATATTAAACTAGCTGTTACCCGCCCGCTTCGCTGGGTATTT